>JAKUCV010006351.1:118181-160239 GCA_028386065.3 Turnera subulata
AATCCATAAATGGATCTCTGCAACTTGCATACCATATTAGCATACTTTGGATCGACAAAACCTTCTTGTTGTGTCAAGTACACATCCTCTAAAATTTCTGTTAAGGAAAGCGGTTTTGACATCCATTTGCCATATCTCATATGACCATGGTATGCAGCTATAGCCAATAGAATCCGGATGGATTTAACCATGGCAACCGGTGAGAAAGTTTCATCATAGTCAATACCATGAACTTGCTTGAAACCTTTCGCAACCAATCGCCCTTTATAGGTAATCACATTACCATCCATGTCGGTCTTTCTCTTAAAGACCCATTTGCACCCAATGGGTTTTACTCTTTCGGGTGGATCAACCAAGGTCCATACCTTGTTTTGATACATGGATTCCATTTCCGAATTCATGGCCTCTAGCCACTCCTCAGAGTCCGGACCCGTAATGGCCTGCTGATAGGAAGTGGGCTCATCCTCATTTATGAGCATCACGCTCCAGCATGAGTCATGAGAAATCCATATCTCTCAGGCTCATACCGAGTCCTATCCGACCTACGCGGTCCATGTGTTACAGGCACAGGAATCTCATCCACAACTTCTTGTGGTTTCTGCCCTTGTTCCATCTCAGCCTCTATCTCTCGAACTTCTTCGAGTTCTACTTTCCTCCCACTGATTCTTCTAGAAATAAATTCCTTTTCTAGAAAAATAGCAGTCCGAGCCACAAACACTTTATGCTCTAAAGGATTATAGAAATAATATCCTTTCGTTTCCTTAGGGTATCCTATAAAGAGGCACTTGTCGGATTTAGGGCCAAGTTTATCTGAAGCTTCACGTCTTACGTAAGCCTCACAACCCCAAATTCTCATAAAAGACAAATTGAGACGCTTCCCAGTCCATATCTCTTATGGTGTCTTTTCGACGGATTTAGATGGAATACGGTTTAGTGTAAAAGCTGCACTCAATAATGCATGTCCCCAAAACGAAGGAGGTAGGTCAGCTTGACTCATCATCGAACGTACCATGTCCAACAAGGTTCTATTCCTCCTTTCGGATACACCATTCCATTGAGGTGTACCCGACGGAGTGAGCTGTGATACTATACCACACTCCTTTAGATGATCAAGGAATTCTCGGTCTAAGTATTCACCTCCTCGATCTGATCGAAGCATCTTAATACTTTTACCGAGTTGATTTTGTACTTCATTCTTGAATTCTTTGAACTTTTCAAAGGATTCTGACTTGTGTCTCATTAGGTACACATAGCCATATCTACTGAAATCGTCAGTAAATGTAATAAAGTATGAAAAATCACCTCTAGCATTTGTGGACATAGGTCCGCATACATGACCTAATAAGTCCGATGCTCTCTCACCCTTACCGGTAAAAGGAGCATTCGTCATTTTGCCTAACAAACACGAGTCACACATCTCAAATGATTCATAATCAAATGAGTCTAAAATTCCATCCTTATGGAGTTTTAGAAATACGAGACTCGTTTATATGGCCCAAACGACTATGCCAAAGATAGGTTTCACTAGAATCATTCATTCTAACCTTCTTCCTATTAACGTTATAGACAGGCGTTTCTAGGTTTAGAACATACAAACCATCGTTTTAAAATGCACCACCATAATAAATTTTTCATTGAAATAAATAGAACAACAATTGTTCTTTATTACAAATGAAAAGCCTTTCTTGTCCATACAAGACACAGAAGTCAAATTCCTGCTTATGGTAGCTACATAATAACAATTGTTCAGTTCCAAAACTAAACCACTCGGTAAGGATAGATAGTAAGTTCCTACGGCTAATGCAGCAACTCTTGCTCCATTTCCCACACGCAGGTCTATCTCACCCTTAGCCAATCTCCTACTCTTTCTCAGTTCCTTCACATTTCCACAAATGTGAGAACCACATCCGGTATCTAGTACCCATGATGCAGAGGTAGAGATATTATCCTCTATAACAAAATACCTGAAGCGGAAGTCTCACTTCCCTTCTGCTTCTTTACCTCTTCAAGATAAACAGGGCAATTGCACTTCCTATGGATGGACTCTTCCATTCTGTATTGGAACAACGCCTTAGAGGTCTCATACCTCTCATGCCTTGCTTGCTCCTCAAAGAGCATCTTAAGGTGTTCGATCATATCGAACGCCCTCATTTTCTCATGTTGCTTCTGAAGCTCAGAGTCCATGGTTATCAGCATAAGGCATGATGCATCTAATGCATCATCAAGATGCTTCTTGTAAGCATCCCTTTCTGCCCTAGGAGCACTAGACGCCGGTTCACTTGGAACCGGCCCTTCGAGGACATACAATTTTTTTTCTTGTTTGAGGACAATCCTCAAGTTATGATACCATTTCAGGAAGTTATTCCCGTTTAACTTTTCCTTCTTAAGGACCGATCGCAGTGACAATGTGCTAGTGTTTAGTGCCATGGATACTCTACAACAATGATCAACTCACACAAATAAGAGTCATGCATACAAATATATTTAACAAGGAATTCTATTAAATGTGCTCCTACTACATAAATCAAGACAATTATATAAGTAGGCCAAGATCCATATTTCACTACAACATATGTCAGCTTTGGCTGATCGCATATATCAATAGTTATTTAGGTAGACAACTCTTGTCAATTACATCTCTATGTAACTCTTGGATAGTTGAGTGAACAACACTTTTTCCAAATCTATCTCATAGACATTACTCAACCCTTTTCTCTAAGTCCTTAATCCTATTAAGATGACTTAGTTAAGTCCAAACCCATAATAAGCAGTCGAGATATTACAATTATCCACTCGCACCTTGCTAAGATAAACAAAGGCACCTTGCTTTGGCAAAACCTACCATTTGTTGATCGAAGCAATGATGAGTGCTTACCATGGAAGGCAACTAAGAACTTAATATTTTCATCAACATATAATTCCTACACATCACATGCTTGTTCTTGATAAATCATACATTGATGTCATGTAAGTTTGAAAAACAAAATACTTGATAACATCGATGTTACCATTTGGAACATCGATGTTGTGACAATCAAATTGTCCCAACTCTTTGGCAGTAGCTCAATAACATCGATGTTGGACATTACAACATTGATGTTGTGAGAACTCGAGCTCCAAATAATTTTGGCAGTAGCTCCATAACATCGATGTTTAACTTGAACATCGATGTTTTGAGAATCTGATTCTCCCAACTACTTGGCAGCACTTAGTATTTCGGCCATATCCAGAGCTGTAGAGCTCGGATTTGTGCAAACTTGGTGTCTCTGAAAAGCTAAGAAGTAGGGCTACAAGTTTTCTGTTCAGGCCAGACACCAATTCGGCCTCCTTCTGCCTCGAAGTTGCAGTTGAAGTTACTGGGTTCCACAACATCGATGTTGAACCCTTCAACATCGATGTTTGGAGTTTGCGAATCTACAAAACATCGATGTTGACACTCAAACATCGATGTTGGAGGTTGCCAAATGCATAGAGAATCGATGTTAACACTTAAACATTGATGTTTGAGTACCTGAACTTTAAACCATTTGGCAGTAGCTCAAGAACATCGATGTTGAAAACTTAAACATCGATGTTTTGAGTACTTGAAAGTTCAAGATTGTGGCAGTAGCATTATAACATCGATGTATAACATTTAAACATCGATGTTTGGGTTTTGGAACTCAAGAACATCGATGTTGACACTTAAACATCGATGTTGTTGGAGCTCTAGAACTCAAACCAATTTGGCCGAGCTCAAATAACATCGATGTTCAACTCTTAAACATCGATGTTTTGTGAGTTCTGCCAAGGCCTCTTCATGTCAACATCGATGTTGATAACTCAACATCGATGTTATTTTGATTCGGCCAAAACCAGCCTACTTAGAACATCGATGTTGTCAACACAACATCGATGTTAATTCGGCTCTGCAAAGGCTAATCAACACATGAACATCGATGTTAGTCCTACCAACATCGATGTTCTGGGCCTGCGGAACTTGAACTACAATCGTTCAAAACACAAACCAACACTCGGTTTTTCCTAGTCGAACTCCTTCGACTTACTGCCAAGAACTCCTTGATTGATATCACATACCAATCAAGTCCTCTTTGTCAAAACTCTTTTGACAAACACCAACATCAATACATATATCACATATACATAATTGAAAACAACATATCACATATGCCTAGCATGTTCAAGCTATATCACATATAACATATGAACACACACAAAAATTCGGTTTAGGACTTCACAAGTTGCTCCGCTACCACTGTAAGTATCCGGTTCATGCAATTGACAATCAAAAGCACAAAATACAACATGTATGCGCAGCGGAAATACCGGATACACATGGAGGATCCATGTGAAGGGAACTAAACCGAATAACAATTTTCATACCTGTAACGGTTGAGGTCTTTCACCCAACTGTAGAACCGAATCAGCTAGAGCCAGACAAAAGCCTCGCCCCTCTACGGTATCCACACGAACCGCTGTAACCGGTTGAAGAACGTCTCACGACTTCAACCCGAGCTCTCCCGAACTGGTGTGCTAGCAACAGGTTTCCGGGAGCTTTTGTGTGTGGTGTTTTTCTCTCAATTTTCAGACCACTCAAGAACTCTTCTCAAGCTCTGAAAATTCTCTCAAGAACAAGTGTGTGTGAGGAAGAAGATGAGCAATAGTGATCTGATCACTCAACCCTCAAAGGCATAATGCATTAGTGGAGTTAATGGCCAACATGGTGGTCCACTAAGCAACATGATTATGTCTCCACATAATCATGTTTCCCACTAAGCATTATCAACACAACTCAGCATGTTTTGGTTCAAAAAATCTGACATTTAGTGAACCAAACCAGCCCAAAAACGACCCTGGTCCAACCACGGTCCAACCACACCTTGGTTCAACCATGGTCCAACCACGGTTCAACCACCTGCTCGAATCAACGGCTGTATGTGTGTGACCCTGTAGGCACTTGTACGTTCGACAATAATCGTAAAATCTCATTTTACAATTATAAGCAAAGAGCGGCGTCTAGCAACACATCATTGCCACCCGAACGACAAGATCAATACTGATTCCACGTGCCTCGGAACATGTCATCGTCCCTTCGTCCCATTATCAAGATTAAACACGAGACATGGAATATGTCAATCTCGTATATGTTTAATCTCGGTTTCTTGATCCTCGAGTTAACCGGTAAAACGGATACCAATGATATCATATATCATTATCCGAGCATGGCCATGCATTTACGGTTCAACTCTATCAAGAAACACTCCGATAATATACCCGTTATATGGGTTGGACGAATCCCCTCTGGATCATACAAAACCCACTACACACTCATCATATACCCAATGATTACCCTTACGTCTATCCAGTTACGGATGACCAGGAATAATATCAAAGCATATGACTCACATGTTGGGAACCTTGATGATCACAGGTCTAAGGACAATACATTATAAGAACCGCTATCGACAAAACATATAACGTTCCATGTAGCGTTCTTATGTGGGTCGGTCCAGTCCACAAGTTCTCTAACTTGTACCCGTATGTAGAATTCATATCACATATGCAATTCTCAACATACGCTAGTCTTAATTTATTATTACAACCCATCCATAATAATAATCGACTAGGGACAATTTAAGAATATGAAATATTCTAGGGTTATAAGTATGTGCAAGCGTTTATCTCATAAACGATACTTATTGGAATAACCTTAATGCGTATACATGACTACAAATAATCATCCATGATTGGCTTCTGGGCATATTACACTAACATTAGCAAAGATGATCTATCAAAAGTTTGACTTGGCTCTGTTCATTAACAACCCTATATAGAAGTAGAACTATTCTACCATATTGTCTAAGTAAAAAGATGGATATACATGCAAGAAAAGAAATAGGATTTACCGATAAATCATACATGGAAAATGGACAACCTAAATTGCTAACTCTACATTATATGGTAAGTGGCTAGTTAAAATTTCTAACTCTAGCATGCGCCATTTAACTTGCAGGATTAACTTTCTAATTTAACTCAAAGGATTAACTTTCTATATATTTTTTGTCACAATAGTTTTACTTCCTATATAAGCATATGAAGTGACACCCCCCATCATTCTCTTTATTTTTTTTGTTTTCTTCGTGAAATAAATTCCCTTAAAGGTACTTCTAATCATATCTTGATTTTCTATTCTCAGTCTTTGATTCTTTCTTTTGTCTCATTTCACTATGTCGACAAAGAAAACAAAGGGCAAGTAAAAGATCGAGATCAAGGAAATTGAGAATGATGTCACCAAACTTACAACATTCTCAAAACGTAGATCTGGAATAACAAAAAAGCAAGCGATCTAGCCACTTTGATGGGGGCTCATGTTGTTGTGGGTATTTATTCACCAGGTGGTAAACTATATACCTTTGGTTCTCCATCTTTTGAGTCAGTCACTAATCATTTTCTTGGAATGGAAACAAGTGATTTCTGTGATAATACTCTCCTCACTCTTGGGGCTCATCGTCAGTCAAGGACTGATGTCCTAAATCAACAAGTAAACCAGTTGATGCAAAAATTGGGAGAGGAAAAGAAGAAGAAAATAGTCTTGAAAAAGAAGTTAGAAGGTGTTGAATGAAATGGATGGTGGGTGGCGAAGGTCGAGCATCTATAAAAACCAGAGTTGCTAGAGTTGGAGAAAAAGTTTGAAGAGGTTCTTGTATGCGCTTATATATCCTTGTTCCTCATTTCTTAATGAATAAACAAAATTTTTTTTTCTAATTTGTGTATTATCACTACCAATGATTAATTATTCAATATTTGATATTAAAAGTATGCCCCAACTTCAATCGTGTAATCTTTACACTAACTATTAGGTTTAATTTTATCTTGTAGATTAATAGTGGATATTACACGCTCTTACAAAATCATGTAAGAAAACAAAAGAAAAAAACAAAACATGTATATAGCCTAATTAATTTTGGAAGAGTAAATAGACCTAATTAATCGTAATTAGCGTAGAAGGATCATTCTTATCAATTCGATATAGTAGAGGGATTAAACATATATATAACCAAAAACAAAACATACCCACGTAGTCTAAATTTAGATTTGAACCTTGTTAATTAATTAGGGCTTGGCCAATAGAGACGGTGGCCCATGGGCTGATGGCCCCCCCTAAGTTTTATTTTTTTTTAAGCAAGTCCTATCGTGATATATCCGTAACTCCCTGAATTTTTAATTTTTTCAAATAAGTCCTATTGTAATATATATTTGGCTTCTTTAAAATTTTATTTTTTCATATAAACTCTTATTATTACACGTAAAATATTGTATTTGCCCTCTCTAAAAGTTATATCTAGCTTCGAGTCATTGAATAGACGGAAGAAAGGTTGTGGGAGAAAATTTTATCCAGATTTACTAGTCATTTCAAAATATAAAAGGTAAATGGTTCGGAATTTGTTTCCTCTATCCATAAAAGTGAATCGTTGGTTATATTTTATCTCTGTTAGAAAGAATGTAAGGCTGCGGAATAGTTAAACAAATTTTCTAAAGTTATCTCGGCATTGGATCAATTCCTTGAGGTAATTTTTCTAATTTTACCATGACATCTCATGTTCAGGTCTTGGCGGGAGTGTCAAACTTTCTAATTTATCCATCGGGATCAGCTGGGGCCTTTAATCTATACTATATATAAAACCATGAACATAGTGAAACAACCGAAAATACAGAAATAGCTCTACTTAGTAATAATAATAATAAATTAATATCTTACTCTTATTTAATGGAAACGACATGTAGTTTCTATATACTATATATAAAAGAACAAACTCAAACAATAGATAAAAATAAAAATAACTCTACTTAGTATCAATAATAATAATAAATTAATATTTTACTTTTATTTTATTAAGATGAGTTATCATATAACAATGAATGATATTTAGTTCTTATTATAATTAAACGAATATATAGAAAACTGTTAATAATTATTGTAAATAATAAATTAATATAACTCTTATTTTATTAAGAGAATCACCAAACAATAATAATTGACTTGTAATTTTTATTATAATTAAGTGAATATATAGAAATATTCCTACTAAATTCTAAAAATAATAAATTAGCATTACTCTTATTTTAGTGAGAAATATTTCTACTAAGTATTACCTTACATTTAATGGTAATACTAGAAGGCCGATACATAAATAATAAAAAAAGAGAGAATAGAAAATAGAAAATAATATAATATAATATAAGTAATATATCACAACTTTTAGGAAATATGAAAAGTTATTGAACTACTTTAAGCATAAATATATTAAAATTTATTATGCAAGAAAAGAGGTTACATGATGAATGAATTATACTATTTCGATTGATTATATTATAATTTTAAGTATAAATAAAACTAATTTAATTTTACTATCATTGAAAAATTTAAAATAATTTTTCTTACATAATAAACAAATTTTAATTTTTCAATAGTCATAAAATTTTTATTTTTTAAGAAAATAAAATTCTGATAGTAAAATAAATCAAAGTCAAGAATTTAGGAGACTATAATAATATTTTATTATTTATTTTCAGTTGTTACTGTAAGGACCCGACCTAAATTTAATTGGGCCTCCTCATCTATCCCTTTACACCTTCTTCTTTACCGTCACCCAATATTTTTGGAGTCGCCACTCGAATTTTATTATAGGAAAAAAATTTGGGAAAACCCGTTCCTAAACCCCAATGACTCCGTTTAAGACAATCGACTAGCGAGCCAAAGATATTGGGCCCAGGGGTTCGTCTTGGATGGGAAGGTGTTAGGCACCCATCCATGTTGGGGCGAAACTTTTATCAATTGAGGAATAACTGTATGCCTTGTGAAAGTGGGTGTTGTGTGGAAACAAAAGACATAAAATAAACAAAATTAAACTGAAACAAAAAAGAAAAAAAATTGGGCTTGAGTTTCCACCACTAGAAACCACCTATGTACCCCGACGACGAAGTTCAAAGCCCGCATAGTTCTCATCACGGCATCACCACAACAATCACATCATCAATAGCATCTTCAAAATCATCAACAAACAGTAGACAAAATGGGATTTAGGATTACAACTTGTAGCCCTCCTCTAGCTCATTTGTTTGGGTTGTGTTCTTCACCCACTTTCTTCCTGCTCCTTAGCTCAATCTTTGATCCCCTCTTGGTCTACCCTTTGCTGCTCTCTTGTTGATGCTTCCCATGAGATTCCTCTAGAGTTTTTGCCTAAAAATGCTTCTAGGTTTGGAGAGGTAGAGTTTCTCCAAGCACTAAAGCTTAAGGGGGTTTCTATTAAAGAGATTGTGTCTTTTGAATGTGAATGGGAGGTCCTCTTTATAGAGTTTTAGGGATTGTAGGGATCGTGTACCTCTTAATGATCAAGATTATGGCAAAAACTTCAAATTAGAAACAAAATCTGGAAAAAAGTCAACTTCCTGGGGAACATGACCGCCGGCCTGGCGGTCATCCAAGCATGACCAGCCTTCCTGGGTTTCACGCGTTCTTTCCATTTTTTTTATCCCAATCCCCCTAATTTCGCCCTGATTTGATCTAACCGTGTAATTAACCGCTAATCAACCCAGAATATCCCCTTTTTTTATTGTTACTCCTCCTAAACCTTCCATGACTGATTGATACACATTAAACCCCTCATTTTGTGCAAAATCAAACCAAACAACACATTTACCCTTAAGGAATGATTTAATTCTGATTTTCCACAAAAATCAGAGTTAAGATTAGTCTGTAAAGATTGTGTTTATGGGCCAAAAAAATTCTAGAGAAACTATATTTCATTAACCTAGACCTCTAAATTCATTTCTAAACCAAAAATAAATCATCTCAATATAATTAGTTTGCAATAAATAAGAAATTCTAAATAAATAAAATAAACATATTTTAGTAAATTAGACCTTAATATATTTTTATCTTAAGATTAAATCATCTCATTAATCCTAAGATTCAAAGACATAAAGGTTAAAATTACAAAAATATATAAATTCAACTAAAATAAATTCCAAACATACTTTAACCCAAGACCAAATCATCTCTTCAGTCTCATGGTTCAAGCATGTTTAAAATCCAATTTAGAAGAATATCCGTGGGTTAAATTTGGGTGTTCACAGTTACATTAATTATCAAGAAATTATGTAAAAAACTAATAACACGAATAACATTTGAAAATTTTCTTTTTCTCTCTATAAGTCGCTTCCTCCGATCATTATGTTTGTGATTAAAAGTATATAAACATATGTGGATTGAGAAATTCTTTGAAGGTTGCCAATGTATAATTTAGGATTTGAAATGAAGGATAATATAGTCAAATTATTCTTTTAACTAGCGAGTATACTAATTCTTAGTTTATTTAAAAAATAAAAATAAACTAAAAATTAATTGTATTTTAAGGAATATGAAATATGGATTTAAAAATAAAAGGTATACTTGGGAACCCAATATAATATCAAAGCTTTCTAAAAAAAATTATCTATTTGTTTCTTCATGATTATATTAAAAAAAATCACTAAAAATATAATAATAAACGTTATTAGGATAGAGAATATTATTTCTTACAATTACTATCTAGTTAATTATGTTTTTTTATTTAATTTTTTTTAAAAGTAAAAAAATATAATATTAAATGATTAACATTAAAATTTTCAAAGAGCATAATAATAATACCACATACGTGCAGAAAAAACTAGTATTACTTAAAAGTAAGCTAGCTTAGGATTCTAAAAGGGTAAATGGAAAAACAAAAAAATTCAGTGACGAAATTATAGTTAACAATAAAATTGAAATCCTTGATTAATCAAACTTGAAAGTTAGTAGCTTAACTAACCCAATTTAGCAAAATACAATATTCAAGGTGAAATTTTTGTCTTGCAATCAATTTATATATCGTAGAATCTTAAGATCAAAGCTTGGCGACAGGAAGAAAATTTGTGTGTTTAAAAATAAAGAAATTTGTAACTCGTGAATATAGTTGTATGTCAATGTAGGATACTGGCTTGTAGTACTGCGGCATCTGCAGAGTTCTTCTTATTCCCCTTGTATCCTGGTGTAACACCTCATTGTGTTTACTTCTTTCGCTTTCAAAAAAATGTAGGATATATACTGGCTAAAATTATTTTAGTGTTGTATACAGATAGATAGGAAGCAAAAAAGAGATCGGATTACAATTAAATATATAATCCCCTAATATAGGAGTATAAAAGGTAAGAAATCTCAAAATATCTCATATTTTTTCCCTTCTTTTCTTTCACAGCGAAAATCATTTAGTCATGTATCACATACCAAAATCTCCAGAATACTACAAAAATCAGATTGAGTTTCCATTTCCATATAATTACACAGTGGTATTCTATTTCAGTTATTGGACAACGATTGCCCTTGATATCTAGTTGCACCAGTGTTAGTATATATATATATATATATATATATATATATATATATATATATATATATATATATATATATATATATATATAATGGCCACTTTCATGGTGAATGATTCGGTGCTACCCCTTAATGGGTATGCACCCATACATACCCTACATTTCGCATTTTTACTGGGCCACATGGCATTTTTTTTCCACCTTAAAAAATTTAAAATCATTTTTAATAAATATATATTCTTTTTTATTAACTCCTTAAGATTGCAAAATATATCCAACACATCCCTACTAATTGGTAACGGGGAACTCTTTCAAATTAAAAATAAAAAACATATCGACACTTCTCTTCCTCTCTTTAAAAAACATATAAAAAATTTAAAATTATTTTTTATTAATTAATATACCTCATATTATTATGTTCTTTTATTATTTACAATCTCCCATGGGTATTTTCAGGCCAGGAGCAAGCCTAATCCTAACAATAAAGGAGCTTGTCTCTTCTTTGCATTGAAATTTTTATCAACATCACGATTTGCAGCCTAGGCTCTCAGTAAAGGTTCAATATGTTGGCTGGCAACATCAGGTAGCCGCGAATCCTTCTCAGGAAGATGAAGAAGTCCTTTCTCACCCAAGGATGAAGGCTCATTAAAGCAGCTACTCCAAAGGGAGTCAACCAGTTGCCTCTCCTCTCTTGTTGCTCCAAGGTCTTCATGTGATATCAGTTCGGAACCTTTCTCAATACAACCATTGACCTTTCTCAATTTTTCTGCCGTTCGGTTGCATTGCTCCATTCTATTGAACGTAGAACCAATGCAATCTACAAGAGAGGACAGCACAGAAGAAATAAAAGAACAAATCAGCTCCCCAAGACCCAGTAGCCACATCAGCTTCCTTTAGTGAAATAATTAAACATGATCAAGACTTCATTTCAACTACTAGCAAACATAATTAAAATCTAAAGCACACACAGCAAAAAAGCAAAGAACCTTTCTATCAGACAATACTACCCACAAAAAATCTTTTCTAACAGAAATAAAGATACGAATTTCATTCACTGAAGAAGGGGGAGATACCCAAAAGGAATTCATTCATGGTCACACTGGAGCTCAGCCCTGGATCTACCCCCATTACGGAGCAGGACACTTCAGAAGAAGCAAACTCCTCCTCACCACCATCACCATCCAACACAGTGTTCCAACCACCAACCTATTTCCAACCTATAAAACAGGTAGAGGCATCTTTTGAACTCACAGGCATCCACAATTTCATACCCTCCACGAACACAAGCTATTCAAACCTCAAATTAGACAAGAGGATTGGCGTAATGTCACCAAATGCGGCATAACCTAGATAGCAAAAAGGCACATGCAAAACAAAACCAACCACCATCAGTACCCTTAAACCAGTGTGTTGCCCGAGTGGAATCAAGGAACGCTATCCTCCTCTCTTTCCTTTAACGTTTCCTCCTTACTCTCTGTCATGAAGAGGACCATCAATACTTGGGTAAGCTCGGATTTTTCCGGTGATGTCCTAGCCAACGGCAAATTATTGACGATGAGGTAAGAGAGGAGAGGGGTTTGAAGAAGAACTGGGTATTAGGGATTTCAAATTTGTTTAATTAGGGAAGAAGATTTGAAAGAGAGGAAGAGAAGTGTCGATATGTTTTTTTCTATAATTTCAGCGGTGATTTTTTTAAAAAATAATTAACAGAGTTCTCCAGTTAATAGTAAGTAGGGATGTGTTGGATATATTTTGCAATCTTAAGGACTTAATAAAAAAGAATATATATTTATTTTAAAAATTATTTTAAATTTTCCAAGATGGAAACAAATATGCCACAAGGACCTGTAAAAATACGACACGTGGGGTATATATTGGTGCATACCCATTAAGGGGCAGCACCGAATCATTCACCATATATATATATATTGGCCACTTTCAGCCAAATCCTACGCACTAGGCCATTCAAATCATAATTTTTTTTCCTACATCTTAGTCTATTGTTGATGGATGATCTTAATTTATAATACTCCAAATTGTAGATTGTTGGTTGTTGTTCATGGCAATTCACTCAAATAGTAACTTTTGCATTGGCTTAATGATGCAAAAATTGGAAAAGGAAAAGAAGAGAAGAAAAATTATGAAAAAAAAAATTGCATGAAGTTGATGGTGAGAGGTGATGAACGCCCCGATCCGTATTTACCGTTATACACAGTAAACACGTGGGACCTATTATTTATTACAGAAACCACAGCGGTAGATATCACAAGCTAACAGTAATAATACAACAACAGTACTCATCCCAGCACTGAGACATTATTACAACAGGCAACAGAAACAGAGTAATAAAATGCAAGCAGCGGAAGTCTTAATACAATACAACAATAAGCAACAATATGAAAATGATGCAACGCAGGATGGATCCGGGCCTGGCAGAGGGTGCGCCACAGCTTGCCTCGAACGTACCTGAGCTACGCACAATCAAACTACGTGACCAGGTCACGCAGGCGAGGGGTGAGTCCGAAATGTTCACCGGGTAAAATCCATAAGCAAAGATACATATACAAACAACTGTAAATTTATAAGTCACATTACCAACAATTAACTAGGTTCTCACAAACCTTAAATAACACACTTGTGATTCTAGACACGCTATTCTAATTTTATTATCAGGGCCCCTATCACTAGTTAAATGGTGGCCGTCGCCTGGTAGTCAAGCTAGCTAGCCCGTGGACCCTGCCCTGGTACCTCCACGTATAACTGACACAGACAGGGAGCACACCCCAAGCACACTCTCCCCCAGCACCATAAAATAAAAGACTACCATCTGGCTGTTCCAACATTTAACTGTGACTTACTAGATGTTTAAGTGTTTCCGTTTCATTATTTCTTTACCCTCATCTAGTTACTATACTTCTATTATCTTACCATTATCTCATTATCCAGAGCAGGCTCACAGCCTCTCTGCTCGTCTGGATAATACAAACTTATTTCAAACTGTTTTCCCGTACTAGTACCCCCGGTACTCAACTCACACAATTTTCACGGTCAACCACAACAGTGATAACTTACTTATACCAACAATTCCAACATCATCAATAACATTACAACATCAATCATCAATTTAATTCATCACAAAACAACCATTCACAGCCACAAAGTATCCTACTAGCAAACATCGCACATAGTAAACAAACAGCAACTTGACATCACGGGCAGTATATAAATATTTACTTATCCTCACCTTAGCCGATAAATTCCTCCGGAAACTCTTCCTCTGGCTCTGGTACCACGTGCTCGTTCACGTTATCAAATCCTATATATAATTAATAACAAATACACAGTCACACAAATGCACAATAAACATGATATGTACATGATTATTGTTCCGTTATCATCATCATTCACCATTTCTGTCCATGTGCCAAAATTAATATACTATCCATATACCCGGATATTATTCCGGTATTTAGTATTTGATAATACCCTTTCCGAGGTATTCTCATAAAATTATTTATTTTATTTGTCACATATTCTTTTTCAAAAATATTTTCTTAAAAATAATCATTTACCATATATATATTCAAAAGCTAAGTATATGTTAATACAACATATTTTCCAGAAAAGTATAATAAACCCTATATATATATATTCAGTAATTATATTCATTTCTCTCTTTCTCTTCTTTTTCCTTTTTTTTTTAACTGGGCTGGGTTATGGACAGTAGGCCCTGCAACAGCCCACGTCCAAGCCCAAGGTCCATGAATTAATTCCATATGCCAGTAGCCCAGTAGGGTCAACCCAAGACCAAGGCATCAAGCCCAAACCCGCGGGTTAGCCCAACCGGGTCTGCCTTGACCCGCTCGCTCATCCGGGTCAGACCAATCCACTAAACGGGTCATCTTCAACCCGAGTAGCTCACCTTGGCGGAACGACGGCGATGTCGAGGGGGGCAAGGATGGCTGCAGGCGCGGGTCCGGCATTTTGAGGACGGCAACGATGGCTGCAGGTGCAGTGCTGCGAGCAGGCGAGCAGAGGAAGGCCGATTCGTTGCTCGTCTTGACTCGGCGTCGTCGCTGGGTGAGGGGCGGCGGTGGTGGGGGCATGGGAAGAAAAGAAGAAGGTGGGGTGGGGTTGCTGTGAAACGACGGCGTGTGGCGGTTGGGTGTATGTGTTTGTTTTTTTTTTCTTTCCTTTTCTAATTGGTTTGCAGAGATCAGGCAGAAACTAGTTTGTGTATGTGCAGGTACGAGAAACGCAAGAAGGCAGTGTACTGGGTTGCAAAACAAAATTTTTTATAACCAGAAGAGAAGAAACATTTAGCTATGGCAGACCAACGGAAAAAAGGAAAAGATGGGGTGATGTAAAGTGTCGGCAACGGTTGAATAATTGAGCAGAGAAGAGTCCAACCAGCAAAATGTCTCTTATGCCCTTCTTCCTTTCTTTAGTTTTTCAAATAAAACCAAGGGCATAATCGTCTTTTTGCAGCTTTCCAAATCCCGAAAATTCCAACTCGTCCCGAAAATTCTGCAAAAATATCTGGAGCATGGAACGAGACTCGGAATTGGAATCCGATGCTCGGTTTACCATAAAATAATTAGCAAAGATTATTTTTATATGGTAAATTACTGTATAAAGTATTTTACAGTCCGGTAAAAATATAAATTTTTACC
Source organism: Turnera subulata (assembly GCA_028386065.3). NCBI lineage: Eukaryota > Viridiplantae > Streptophyta > Magnoliopsida > Malpighiales > Passifloraceae > Turnera > Turnera subulata. The sequence continues at coordinate 134,261 of JAKUCV010006351.1, forward strand.
CGGGCTGTTACAGGTGAAGGCTATACCACACAAGCCAAATGTGGTGAAGTTCGGGTAAAAAATTAAAGAGGTTCATGTTTAACTGGAGTTCAAACTTCCACGGAAGAAGGGTGGTGTCATATTTATCTTCCTTTTGATTTTTCATTTGCTTTTACCTTTACGCATGTTTATTGCAGGGTTGTGGTTCTGGACTTACGGGCTAAATTGCTTCTTTTTGCATCACAAGTTGATTAACTTCTGCCTTACAAAACATTCTTTTGTCTCGGGTTCGAGTCCTCGTGTACACAGAAAACCTCATTTGAGAGATTCATCCACCATTACCTAGGTACGCCACCCGAATCGAGCTGGATTTAGTCCGGTGCCTTTGATGTCCTTAAAAGTAGACTGGCCGGGGATACCAGTGGGAAACCAAAAAAAAAAAATGTCTTCTTGGGCAAGAATGTGTCTTCTCTGTACCAGTTAATTTTCTCCTTCCAATGTACTAGAATGCATGTATTTTATTTGTTGAAAATATCTATTCTGAATCTATAGTCCCCCGATTCTGATTTCCTTCTCAATAACAGAAATTTATGTTATAATTAATTCAATGTACTGTTATTGCAAGTGACTGCTCAATAATAAAAAAATACCCCAAGTGTAAGTCATATTGTGTAACAAAGAGATATTTCACCCCGCAGGTATACATCACCTTCACCTGTTGGCTTGGTGGTTGTTGCACCGACTATACAGGTTATGACGTTCGCGAGAGCAGAGTGCTATTGTAAATCCTCTTTTGAAGGAAATAGATCTCGCTGTGTGTTTCTTTATAATAGATTGGGAAAAAATTCTTAAGTTAAATTGTATTCTCAGATCTTTTGATATGTTTATATGAATGAAGAAAAGAATGTAAGACAGACCGAAATATTAATGAGATTTGAGAGCGTTAGTTATACTACTCCTACTCCAATTGATTCGTAGAGTTAATTTTTCTTTTTGCATTAATAACTCTTTTGCAGCTAGTATATGTAGTGACCACATTCAACCAGCTACAAAACCATCGAAATCATAGAGTCCTCGTCTAGTTTCTACTAGATAGAGTGTTGACGGGTCATTCAACCAACTACGTGCTAAAGAAGAATTGAATTTTCTTATTTCTATATAACTATAGTACACTTCAACTTTCTGTGTACTTAGTGCATCAGACCGGTTTGGTTGGTATAAACCAAAGAGAGAATATTAGAGATTGTATAAAGGAGAAACTGTAAAACTGTATGTAAATGTAAATTGTTGTAAGTAAATTATGGTGAATGTCATTATTACCATCCAGTAAAACTTATTTTTACTATACTCGAATTTACTCCCGGTAAAATTCTTTACCATACACCAAACTTCACATGGGTTTTTCTTCTACCTACCTATCTACCTCCTTTGTCTTCATCTTTATTACCTAAATCCATGTGATTTTAATTCTTATAATCCAACATAACTTATTTGTTTTTATCGTCTTATTCTCACCTATAAATACCCCCTTCATTTCCATACACACACACAATCACAATTCAACCATAAATTCACTCCCTCCTTACACACCCTCCCTTAATCTCCCTTCATCATTATTATAATTATATTATTTTTCCATTTGTAATTACCATCCAAAGTGTGTTATTACAAAGATGTACTATTACCATCATGTTAATATTACTACCATCATCAAGGTGCTTTTCACCTTCAATTTTATAACATAAATATATTTAACTAAGATAGACTGAATGACTAACAAACAATTGTACTATTATAAATCTTAATTGGTGGAGGGAGAAAAATGATAAAAATTAATTTATCAATATATAAATCTTACACAATAATAATAAAAAATATTATAATAATAAATATAATTAGTGGCAGATCTAGCCCCCTCCCCTAGAATCCTACTTGTAAGATTTATGGTTATAATATCTAATAAATTAGTAAGTGGCTTAGTGGTTAAGTTGTTTACACACGTCTAGAATGCAAGACCAAGGCTTATGGGTGACTTTTATACCCTTCATTTTTTCCATGTTTTTTTCAATGCAGTTAAGTCCTTATAAATCTAGATAGTGTTACAATTTGACCCCCTAATTTTTTTATTTTTTCAAGTTTTCTAAATTTAGATAGTATTATGATTTGGTCCCTCTAAAATTTTTTTCTAGGGTCTACTCCTGAATATAATTATTTTTTTTCTAATCTTACTGGGCTGTAACTAAATTAGTATATTGTATTGGTTTCGTACCAATTATAAAAAGGTATAAAACTTTGCATGAATTTTGTTCATATAAATATTGGTTTAACAGTCTTATATCTCTGTATGAGCTCAAAATTATTAAATTGTGTACTTTTATCCCTTCACAATCTTAAGATCTCTCCTCTTTAGGTGTGAATTTGGTTCATTTATGTTCTTCTCAATCTAGAAGCCCCCCAGAAGCTGCTCTTTGTCTTTGCCTTCTCTAACATTGGCATTTACTTTGCGTCCTCATCGACCCTAGTATCACATTCTGTAATAGTTAAAATTTGACATGTTGGCTCGTTTGTAGCTTGAAAAAACTTATTAAAAGAGTTGAGCTCGAGACGAACTTTTGCCAAACATGATCTATCAAAAATTTGACTTGGCTCGGTTCATTAACAACCCTATATAGAAATATAACTATTCTACCATATTATCTAACTAAAGAGATGGATATTCATGCAAGAAAAGAAATAGGACTTACCAATAAATCATACATAGAAAATGGAAAACCTAAATTGCTAACTCTACATTATATGGTAATTGACTAATTAAAATTTCTAACTCTAGCATGCGCCATTTAACTCAAAGGATTAACTTTCTATTTTAACTCAAAGGATTAATTTTCTATATATTTTTTGTCACAAAATTTTTTTCTTCCTTTATAAGCATATGAAGGGACATCCTCCACCATTCTCATTTTTTTTGTTTTCTTTGTGAAATATATTCCCATAGAGGTAGTTCCAATCATATCTTGAATTTCTATTCTCTATCTTTGATTCTTTCTTTTGTCTCATTTCACTATGTCGACAAAAAAAACAAAGGGCAAGCAAAAGATCGAGATCAAGGAAATTGAGAATGATGTCACTAAACTTACAACATTCTCAAAGCGTAGATCTGGAATAACAAAAAAGGCAAGCGATCTAGCCACTTTGACGGGAGCTCATGTTGCTGTGGGTATTTATTCACCGGGTGGTAAACTATATACCTTCGGCTCTCCATCTTTTGAGTTAGTCACTAATCGTTTTCTTGGAATGGAAACAAGTGATTTATGTGATAATACTGTCCTTACTCTTGGGGCTCATCGTCAATCAAGGATTGATGACCTAAATCAACAAGTAAACTAGTTGATGCAAAAATTGGGAGAGGAAAAGAAGAAGAAAAAAGTCATGAAAAAGAAGTTAGAAGGTGTTGAAAGAAATGGATAGTGGGAGGCGAAGGTCGAGCATCTACAAAAACCAGAGTTGCTAGAGTTGGAGAAAAAGTTTAAAGAGCTTCTTGTCCAACTCGAGTCCAAAGTTCCTAAGAAGAACCATGGTGTCTAATTTCGCTTCTTTGTTAATTTACTTTTGCTTTTAGTTTTATGAATGTGTCCACCACACACATATTATGCGCTTATATATCCTTGTTCCTCATTTCTAAATGAATAAACAAAAAACTTTCTTCCAATTATTGTATTATCACTACCAATGATTAATTATTCAATATTTGATATTAAAAGTATGCCCCAACTTCAATTGTGTAATCTTTACACTAACTATTAGATTTAATTTTATCTTGTAGATTAATAGTGGATATTATACGCTCTTACAAAATCATGTAAGAAAACAAAAGACAAAAACAAAACATATATACAACCTAATTAATTTTAGAAGAGTAAATGGACCTAATTAATCGTAATTAGCATAGAGGGATCATTCTTATCAATTCGATATAGTAGAAAGATTAAACATATATATAACCCAAAAACAAAACATACCCGCGTAGTCTAAATTTAGATTTGAACCTTGTTAATTAATTAGGGCTTGGCCAGTAGAGACGGTGGCCCATGGGCTGTGTTTTAATTTTTTTTCATGTAAGTCCTATCGTGATATATCCGTAACTCCCTGAATTTTTAATTTTTTCAAATAATTCCTATTGTAATATATATTTGGCTTCTTTTAAATTTTATTTTTTTTATATAAACCCTTATTATTACACATAAAATATTATATTTTCCATTTCTAAAAATTATATCTAGCTTCACCATTGTAATGGCCAGATTGGCTTAGTCGACTAATGTTCAATGAGCACTTTTATTAGGTTGAGAGTTCACTTTGGGTGGTGGGTAATCTATAAATATCACCATAAATACTCGCTCCGGTGATTTGCCCTGGACTGGGGTTAATTAGAGCTTCCACACAGATTAAAATTTTTGCATCGTGATCTTTCCTACAAAATCTTCATCGTTATTATTAATTATAAAATTATAATTATGACTTTTTTAATCAGGATGAGAAGAAATTAAATTACAGTCTTACTGGAAAAGTACGAGAGATGAATATTCACATTGTTCAAAAAAATTTGGCTTAATAGTGCATTTCGCCACTTTGATTTTGGCTCCTCAGATTGGTGTTTCATCCTGTGATCATCAGTATACGCTCTCTTGAAGGCAATTTTGATTTGGTTATTTTCCAGCGTTGCACTCGAGATGTCAATCAAGCTGTTGATCATCTTGCCCGCATGTCCATTCTTGCGTTATTTTTGACTTTTCCTAGTCCACATCACTGCCACATCATCATTAAGCTACCACGTCAGCATAACAAAAGTAAAGCCTTACCATTATCAGCTTAATGATGTATGCAGAAAAAAAAAAAAAACAAATCCTTATTAACCGCTACATTATCCACATAAAGGCAAATTAAGGCAAAAATAAAAGGGTAGCTTATCCTCACGGATAAAGGGTACCATTATCAACTGGAATCGAACCCTAACGGAATCCCCAACTTCTTCATCATCTCAATCTCATCCTCATCCGTACCGCCGCCAGCGCCACCGTCGCCTACATTACTCTCCACATTATCAGCCTCCGGCTTTTTATCCAGCTGCTCCTTCGCAATCCCGTCGATGAAATCCGACACCGCGGCCCTCTGCTTCTCCTTCTCTCGCTCGTCCTCCTCACTCCCGTGCCGGTGCCTCTTCCTCGGCGGCAACGGCGACGGGGTGCGCTGGTGCCGGTGCCTCCGTGTGCTGCAACTCGAAGAGCTAGCTTGACTGTAGCCGTAGCCGTCGCCATTAGCAGGAGCCACCGTCGTCAAGCCACCCTCCTCCTCACTGCACCTCCCCTTCTTCTCTTATTTTGCTTTCTCTTGGTTTCTTTGATGTTGGTCAAATTCTGTCACAAATCAGGCTTATTGTTTGTTTCATTGTGCTGTGTTGCTAAGGATTTTGTGGATGGGTTGGAATCTTGATGGTGGCTGTGAAGGTGGGTGGGGTTGTTATTGGTGGTTCGGTGACTGTGAGTAATGTTGTTGCTGGTGGGTTGTTATAGCCCACCCCCACAACCAACGAGAACCCATCATAACCACCGCACTTGTACGAGACTAAAACCCCTTCAATCCCTTCCTCTTGTTAGTACCCAAAAGAAAGGAGACATACACCAACATGACTATGTCATATTATCTTGCACAAGCACAACACCACCAATCCATTACTACTACTACTACCGATCAAGAAAACGTACCAGGAAAAGTACTGGGTTTCAAATGAGGTGTGTGTTGATGGTCAAACAGCAGAAGACGAGGTTCTATATCCTTGGACGCTGCATCTCCATGCTCCTTTGCTGGCGCGACCATGAGTGATTGGTGGTGATCAATTAACAGCTCTTCACGGGAAATTTTGGGTCTTTTCAGGTGACTTACCTGAAAAAAAACTACTGGGTTCGGTTTAAAATCATTCCCGAGGCTCACATAATTGCCAACGACGAAGATTATTGGTTGAATTGGTTCCACCTACGAGCAATTTCCTGGTGGGTTTGATTTCTTTCCAATCTCCAGGAGTCAAGATTTACAAAGCAAAAAGAGACCAAGGCAATTGTGTGTTCCTGGAACCAGGGGAAGACAATATTTAGCGGTGAGTAAAGGATTCTCGGCCATCCATGGCGAGCAACACCGAGTAGGGGTTAGATTTACTTTTCGTGTTTACTTTTATAATTAGAGTTTGAGTAGAAATCAACCATCAGTTTTCTATTTCCTCAATTCAATGTGGAGGTTACTTTGTCCATGTGTTTTGGTGGTGGACTGGGTGGTAAGATTTTGGTGGAGTTTCAATTTGGGGAGGAAGGAAGGAGAAGCGAGATTAGTGCAGATTATATTGATTAATTTTCATTAATTGCAATTAATTGCATTTATTGGCTGATTACCATTAATTATAATTAATTATTATTTCATTGACTAATTATGTTATTATTTGTCATTAGTTTATTGCTAATTATAAATATCAAATTTTGTTATTTGTGTTATTATTTTCTTTGATATCAATCACTTTCCCCGTACATACTTGACTGCCACATAAGCAAAGAATGGACGGAAAATTAGACGGGGGCTCGCTTGGTGTTACTTTATAACGTTATAGGACTCGAATAAGTCGTTTTTCTTTTTCAGGACTCAAATGAGATTTGGAGAAAAGTTATAGAATTCGCGGAGTAGTTAATCCCTTACTACTTAGGAAGAACTTACGATGCTGCGTGCAGCCCCCAAGTTTTTGTTACCTATCTTACATGTTGATTTATAGTCCCAGAACCATGTAACTTAATCTCTTTGGGTGGTTGAGTTTACTAATACTTTTTTTGACAATAAATACTACTAATACGGTGTTTGGGAAACTACTAAAGATGGGCACAAAAAAGTAATAATACATAAGAATCTAAGCATTAACTCCACGGATTTATATTTTAATATAAAAATATGGCCTTAAATAAAAAAATTATCCAAACAAATCATGCATTTTCTATATTTAGGTTGAATTTTTACGAGAGTTAATATTTGTGGGATAAATTTTATCAATCAATCCATTTATAAATTTAATTAGTATGAATAATTAAGTTTTGTCGGCTATTACGATTCTACACTACGTTTTTACGTTATGTTTTTTACTGGACCATTTCGTTTTTAAGTAAAAACTCGTTTTTAACAACCTTGATCTTAAGCAAAATAGAAAAAAGGGTAACAAAAATAGAGCAATATGGATTCATGAAAGGTATATTGTCCTATACCTTTGTAAAAGTCAAAGCCAAATCCTAATTATGCATATACATTCCAACAAAAGGAAGATGCCAATTAAGAGATGAGAATGACGTCTTTAGTACCTTTTCTTTATGGGTAAAATATATTGTGTGCTCAAGGCCTGATTTGTTTTTTATGCAAACGATTGCTTTATTTATTAATTGGTTAATGGTATAGATGGTACCCGAATTAGTTCAAATTCGTCAATTGTATACCCTGATTTTTTTTTCCGTCAATTATATACCTGTACTTTTGAAATTTGGTCAATTGTGTACCTAGGGCATGCTGCCCGCCAATAACTTGTGTCAGTTTGCTCCCTAGATTTCAAATTTAATCAGGTAGGTCCATTAGAATTATACAATTAAGTCCTTAAATTTATTCACACTCAATCAAATTCTGTTTTAGAACGATAATACGATAATTTAATTTTTACTTTTATATATAATTATTATTTGTGGAATATTTAATATTATAATTATTTTTTATACATGATTAATTTTAATTATATTAATAAATTATAATTAATCACAAATGAAATTAAAGGATTCAATACTCTTATAAAAGGATCTATTATAATAATAATAATACTAATAATCATAATAATAATTTATTATATATATTTAGTTATATAAAATTTAATAATGTTCACATACAATTTAATAGTTGGCATTTATTATTTTTGTTTCGTTTAAAATATTTCTTTTGTAAGTGCTACAATTGTTGGGCCATGAATTTATTTTTCAAAAATTGTATTATTATGATACATGGTAAGTGGGTCCCTTTTTGTATTTTTTTGAATTTTAAATTCTTATATTGTTAAAATTAATAAGGTAAAGCATCTCCTTTATGTATTGAATCTTTCAATTAAATTTTATCTGGTAGACTATTACAATTAAGTAACTTAATTGAATGATTCTTATGACTAGGTAATATATACACATTAATTTATAAATATAACTAGTTGTGTATTACAAAATTTATTGTAAAAAATAATTATATGCTTATTAATTTAATAAAAATATTATATATATTAAAAATAATTTAATCAAATATTATGTAGATAATAATTACATATAATACTAAGGATTAACTCTAAATAATAAAAAAATATATGGACTAAATTATATATTAACAAAAGACTTATATGATTAATTAAGAAACTCAGGGAATAAATTGCTATTCACTATTAACGGGCAACACGCCACGTCATCAAAGTGCTGCCCGAGGTATACAATTGACGCAAACTCACTAAGTACGGGTACATAATTGACGGGAAAAAAAGTCGAGGTACATAACTGACGAATTTAAAACAACTAGGAGTACCAAATATATCATTAACCCATTTATTAATTAGTGTAAAAATACTGATACATGGATAAGGAAAAACTCGCAGACAGTCCATCCTGGGACAAACAGAACTCAGGAGGACGCGCCAGTATTTACATTATGCTAGGGACAGGGGAAGGGAGATATTCTTCAGCTAATTCTATCACTGATGAATTTATTAAGTTTTTCCTGATTTGTTTGGTTTTGGTTTAGATTCATGGGAGGTGTGGAAGAAGTGGGTTTAGGGTTTTGACTCTGTATGTAGTGTTTTCTTTTATTTTAATAGTGATTTTAAGTGATGGGGTAAAAGAATGGTTGTGGGAGTGTATGTTGATTTATTTCCTACATCCATTAAAATTATGACTTGTTTATTATGCAATTGTAATAGTGAAGTAAGAAGATAACCCAAACATAGGTAAGATCCTCATATAAATGTATATCTGCCCTTTCCAGAATCCAATCTATGTTCATGAAGTATTTTAAAAAGGAATAATAAAGTATGTACTAATACGATATATAAAGTAGGAACTCATCCAAAATTATGTATATATATATAGAAAAAGAAAAAAGAAATCCGATGACAATTAAATATATAATAACCAAATATTTTTTTCTTTGAGAAATGCATGTTTCATTGCATTCATGAATTGTTCAAAAGAACATCATCGCGAGCCAACTTGAGCAATGTCCGCCGGCAAGTTCCGAAACCAAATAGAGTCTGGGCAGGTAGGAGTAGCCCACCAACTGGTAACATCAGCTACCTTATTACAAGAACGAGGAATATAGCTAAAAGAACAGAAAGAAAACATAGTAGACAACATAAGAATGTCTTTAATAAGGACCCCGAACTAAGAATGGTTCGGATGAGAAGAGTGTAAGGCTTTGTGAACACCCAAATTTGACCCACGAATATTTCATTAAAATTAGATTCTAGACATGCTTAAGCTCAAGGTTGATGAGATGATTTGATTTTGAGTGAAGGCATGATAGGAATTTAACTTAGTGGAATTAATGTATTTTGATAATCTAAACCTTCATGTGTTTGATCCTAGGATTAATGAGATGATTTAATCTTAGGATAAAATGTATAATAAGGTTTATGTGCATTAAAATATGTTGCTTTGGGCCTTTTATTTGTTTTTAATCCAATTATATTGAGAAGATTTATTCTTGGGATAGGAATGGATTTAAGGGTCCAAATTAATTATTCTCCAGAGTTTGTCCAGCCCATTAACACATTTCTTGCAGATCAATTTTAGCTCTGATTTTCGTAGAAAATCAGAGTTAATTATTATTTAAGTAGATTTTGTTTTTTTGGTATGATTTTGGGTGTTAATGTGTAATCTTTTGATTATGGAACGATTTGGGGGAGTGCTAATCAAGTAATTGAGTGATTCTGGGTAGATTAGGGGTTGATTACGCGGTAGGATCAAATCAGAGCTGGATTAGGGGGATTGAGGAGCAAAAAAGGAAAAAATGCACAAAACCGGGAGGGCCCGGCGGTCATCACGGGATGGCCCCCAAGCCCTGGCGGTTTTGTGGCCTTGACCGCCGGCCATGGCGGTCATGGGTGCCCAGGATCTCCGAAAATCTCCGATTTTTATTTCTTTTTCGATCCCACGTAATTTTGGACCAGATTTTCGGGCATAATCTTCACCATTAAGCAGGTCCACGCCCTTAGGCTTCCCAGAACACTATAAATAGGGCCCCTCACACACATTTCAAGGGACGCACAATCTTTCTCACATACACACCCATAAGCTCTTCTCGCTTGGAGAAACTCTACTTCTCCAAGTTTAGAAATATTTTCTAAGGCAGAAACTCTGGAGGATTTTCGTGGGGAGCACCAAGCAGTAGTCTAGTAAGGAGGAATCAAGAAGAGGATTAACCATAGAGCTAAGGAGTGGCAAGAAGGTGGGTATAGAACTCGACCCATTGCAAGGAGCTAGAGGGGGGCTACATAAGGTAATCCTAAATCCTTTTTTATTGATTCTTGGTGATTGATTGCTGATGCTTTTGATGATGTAAGTGGCCACTCTGTGCCATGTTTAGAACTACGTGGCTTTGACCCCGATCACTCGGGTACGTAGGTAGTCTCGGTTTCACAACGGGATGCAAGCCAAGTCTTTTCTCCCCCCTTTCTTTGTTTTCCACACTTGCACACGCGCACAAGGCACATTTATGCTCTTTGATTGCACAAGATTTTGACCCAACACGGATGGGTGCCTAACACCTTCCCATCCGTGACGAACCCCCGATCCCATATCTTTGGTTCGCCATGACCGGTTGCCTAAGGAGTCATATGAAGGTTTTTCCCAAGTTTTGCCCTTAATAAAACTTGGGTGGCGACTCCATTGATATGAGATTAACCCGAGGAAAAAGGTGAAAGGAATAGGTGAATAGGCCCAAGTGATTTTGGGTCGGGTATTCACAGGCTTGGACCACCATCAAGGAATCAGTCTCCACGAGAAGCTTCGTGACCTGCAGCGATTGTGCCAGTTGCAGTCCCATCCTTACTCCCAATGCTTCACCTTCGTGAGGAATATAAGTAATTGGCAAGAACTTCGATTGTGCACCAACAACTAACCCATGCTCATCTCGTACTACAGCCCCAAACCCTGAACCTATATCTCTCCGACTGGACATATCAGGGTTCCGCTTCATGAAATCAGCCGGTGGAGGAGTCCAAAATATAGGCCGAGGAGGAGCTCCCAGAGGATCAACAATGGTCTGCACCTGCTGATAGTGTTGCAATAGGTCCGTGGCAGACCTCACGACACGATATTCAGGGGTAGATTGATTCTGGAAAAGAAGCAAGTTCTGAGCTTTCCACTTATTCCACATAATTATAAGACATCTCTCCGCATCTCGCCAGCCTCGGGTTGCAGCCAAGTAGTATAACCAGTCACCAACATTATCATAGCCCACCACAGGACTAGGAACAATAAACAGGCATGACTGCCAGATACGAACAGCCCATGAACACTGGCAGAACAAGTGAAGGGCCGTCTCCGAGTGATAAGGACAGGATCCATAGCCGGGACATGACGAGCAATCAAATTGGACCGAACAGGTGGGATGTTAGTGCACAACTTCCAAGCAAAGCAACGAATTTTCGGAGGAATATTTGACTTCCAAAGCTGCTTCCACCACGACTTCCAGGAAGGATCCGAGGCAGATTCTCACATGGAAATTTGAGGACAAAGACGGTCGAGGGCAATGGAATATCCGGATTTAACAGTATACTCACCAGAAGGAGTGAAATGCCAGCTCAAAGTATCTTCCTGAGAGCATAAGGCCACAGGAATACCCTTGACTAATGAAGCCTCTTCGGGATTAAAGATTGAGTCCACAAGGGCTCGATTCCAGTCTCCGGACTAGTGATCAAGAAGTTGATACACAGAGGCGTTGGCATCCAAGATAGACACTGGAGATTCCACATTGAAGCGCCCCACACGTGGTAACCATTTGTCACCCCAAATCCGGATACGATGCCCATTCCCCACCGAATACCGCATGCCTTGCTCCAGAATAAATCGAGAATTAAGAATACTACGCCAAGTATAGCTAGGCATATATCCCATCTGAGCCTCCGAAAAGGAGGAGTTTGGGTAATAACGGGCTTTCAAGATGAGAGCCAGAAGGCTGTGATCATCCAGAAGAAGTCGGGCGCCCTGTTTAGTAAGAAATGCAAGATTAGTGGCCTCAAAAATACGAAAACCCATACCTCCCACTCCTTTGGAAGATCAAAGATGCTCCCAGGCTGTCCAATGCATCCGACGCCGGCCATCACAACTTCCCCACCAAAATTGCCTAACCATAGTTTCCAAATGAGAGCAGATAGTCTTAAGCAATTGAAAACAACTCATCAAACAATTGGGGATAGATGGAGCAATAGATTTGATAAAGATCTCCCACCAGCATCAGATAAGAACCGCTCCTTCCACTGGCGCATTTTTTGGCCACACTATCATAAATGACAGAAAATATCGCCTTCTTAGATCTCCCAACTAATGCTGGTAAACCCAAGTATTTGTCTAAGGTGTCAACAGCCTTTACTCCTAGATCCCCTTGGATACGAGATTGAATCACATCAGGCATATTTCGGCTAAAAAAGACCTCAGACTTGTCAAGGTTTATTTTCTGTCCGGAGGCTGCTTCGTAGGTAGCTAACACTGAAGATATAGCTTCAGCCTCACGACAATTTGCACGAGCAAAAAAAATGCTGTCATCAGCAAAGAAGAGATGGGAAACCTGCGGAGCTCTAGGACAAACACGAATACCATGTAGCAGTCCAGAAGCAATGTTCCTATGGATAAGGGCAGAAAGACCTTCAGCACAGAATAAGAACAAGTAGGGGGATAAGGGATCACCCTGTCTGAGCCCTCGGTAAGGAACAATTGTGGCCTGAGGAGCCCGGTTGATAAGCAAAAAGTAGGTAACCGATGTAACACACTTCATAACCAGGGAAACCCACGGAATTGGAAAACCAAGACGACCCAGGATAACCTGCAAAACACTCCACTCAACACGGTCATAAGCTTTGCTCATATCCAATTTCAGGCCCATAAAACCCTTCCGACCCTTACAACGCCGTTTTATATGGTGAAAAGTCTCAAAAGCAATCAAGGCGTTGTAAGTAATAAGGCGCCCGGGAATGAAAGCACTCTGTTCCGGACCAATAAGCTCAGAAATAATCATACGGAGTCGATTAGCAATGCATTTAGTAATCAACTTGAATACAACATTACATAAGCTTATTGGACGATATTGACTACAGTGCTCCGGATGCTTTACCTTGGGAATAAGGGTGACAAAGGTATGGCTGAGAGCCGAGGGGTCCTTACCATTATTGAGAACATCAAGAACCATGCAGCATACATCATCACCTACAAAGCGCCAATATCGCTAGAAAAAGAGAGGAGGGAAACCATCAGGGCCCGGTGCTTTGGACGGATGCATCTGTTTCAGTGAAGTTAACACTTCATCTCTAGAGTGAGGCCGAAGCAATATAGAAGACATCTCAACAGTGACCCGTGCTGGGACACAGTCCAAAACACTGGACATATTAGTAGTCCCTTGCGACCGAAATAGATCAGAATAAAAGTCATCAAAAGTAGCAGCAATACTCTCCTGACCTGTCACCCAACTTTCTAAGGGTGATTTAATCCACCGGATAAGATTGGTTTTGTGTCACTGGTTGGACTTATGGAAGAAATATTTGGTATGTTTATCTCCCTCTCTAAGCCACAAGACCCTCGACCACCGAGCCCACATAATCTCCTCTTTCCGGATAAGATCCTCCAACTCCCATTCTAGCATCCGAGTTTGCTGCAAAACAGCCTGTGTGGGGTTTCTGGAATTTAAACTCTCCAACTGCTTGCGTTTTTGCTGAAGCTGTTTGTTTACATTACCGAAAGCAACTTTGCTCCAGGAAGTTAACAGATGACTGCACCGACTCAACTTTCCCCTCAAAGATTCAATTGGTTCGGAGGAAAGCGAGGAAGTCCAAGCCGACTCAATAGTGTCCAGACATCCTGGTTCCCCAACCCACATAGCCTCAAAGAAAAAAACTTTAGAGGAAGGAATAAAAACTCTTTCTTGTATATCAAACACCAGTTTGATGGGGTTATGATCCGATTTCTGTCTCGGTAGATGCTTTACTATAAATTGTGGGAACATCTGCTGCCAATCTACCGATGCAGTAAATCGATCCAACCTTTGTTCAATAACATCGTCATCCTCCCCTCTAATCCATGTGAAGTCACATCCGCGATAACCCAAATCCACAAGCTCACAAGATAAGAGCGCATCCCAAAAACTCTACATGGCTTCCTGTGCCCTCACCGCCCCTCCACGCTTCTCAACTTAGAAGAGGATTTCATTGAAATCATCTCCGCAAAGCCATGCCATCCGACTTTGGGTAGCCAGATGTTGTAAGAGGTCCCAAGAGCGCCATTTATCATAGCTGTTTGGCCAGCCATAAAATCCCGTGAATCGCCATTGTGGTGCATTCCCAACCCCCTCTACCAAAACATCAATGTGATGTAAGCTCAAGGATTGCAAAGTAGCCAGACAATCACCATGTCAGAGCAACGCCAATCCCTCACTTCGAGCCCTACAATCCCCTTCACACTCACGAACAAGCAAACCATCCCAACCCAACCTCCGTTGGATCCGTTCTTTCTCCCACTTCTTTAACCTGGTCTCAGAGAGGAAGACCAGGAGAGGATTTTCAAGCCTAATAAGCTTGCAAAGAATGGAGACTGCACGTGGTTCCCCTAAACCATGACAGTTCCAACATAAGATACTCATGATGATAGGCGGGGCTGCTAAGCAACCTCCGCCTCTGTAGAAAAATCAGCCTCCCACCCATCATCTCGGAACTTCTTTTGAACCATGGTATCCGCCCCATCCTGTTCAAACTCCATCGCTTCCCCGCCACGAAGTTTCGGACAACATGGACTAAGGATAGGCAACACAGAGTCTTCACCCTCACGTGCTCTTCTCTTCCATGTCTTCCCCCCACCAGCCAGCCTAAGAATACCCTGACGATCCGACAACACCACAGAACCACCCCCCTCCACGTGACCACCAAAGAAAGAGCTAAGAGTGATAGGTGTCGTAGGAGAAGAAAGCAAGTTGGGTTCTGGAGTTTCATCAGCAACAGCAAACGTGAGGCCCCGACTATCAACACCGTAAAAAGCAGCACCCTCTTTCACCCGATTAGACTCAGAGCAAAGAGGCAGCTATTTCGAGACCGCCGCTCTACTACCCGCCTCCACGACCTTACTCGGACTAGCCACGAAAACAGGAACAGAGGTTTGATGCTCGAAACTCGGAGGGCTGGTCTGAACAGTCTGCACAGCCTTAACAGGAATATTACTCAAACCAGCCAAGGTTCCAGGATCGGCTTGTTTGAGAGAGGAGATACCAATCGAACTAACCCCAGCTAAAACCTCCGTTAAATCTACATCCGCTCCACACTTCACTCCTGATTCTTCCCCAAACTCCTTATTACAGCCATCGACCGCCCCCTTAATAGTGATCTCACGATCAGACCAGGAATGCACCGACCTGACCAGAGAAACTGGCCGACCTTTGCTTAATGGAGAACCCTGCGAATATGAAGGCGGCTTAAACACCAAACGATGCGCAACCTTCGAGACCTGATCATCCTCCCCAAAAATCTGTCTCGTCACTTTTTTGGGAGATGCCCTTAACCAATCGCCATAAGGGGTATCGACCAGGTTTAACTCCTCATCATCACCGGCCCCACAATCACGATCTATATGACCCAAGCAGCCGTAGAAGAAGCAAAATAGAGGGAGCCTCTCATATTTAAAATAAACCCACACCGGATCCCCCTCCCTACGAGTTGTTAAAGAACCCCTCACCAATGGCCGACGAACATCAAACAAGACCCGGAACCGGATATATTTACCCCTCTTTAACGTACAGTTCTCTTCCAAGCCCCGAAACTCCCCTATCTTCTCAGCCAGTGCAGCAACGAGTTTCTCGGAGCGCATATTGAAGGGAATATCATAAACTCGGGCCCATAGAGGAACTGTGAAAAATTTCAAAGAGGAGGGCTGCTCGTCCCCTGATAACTCCTTCAAAAGCACCACTTGATCATCAAAGTTCCAGGGTTCTTGGTCGAGAACCCGTTGCTTATCCCTCCAATGAAAAAATTGAAACACAAAGAGATTGCATTCAATCTGAGAAACCTCAATTCCATGAGCCGGCCTCCACACCTGTTTCATTGTATTCATAAACGCCCTGGTGTTGAAAGGCCTCTCCGTCCAAACCTGCGCCACCAAGCAAAGGGTTGCGGAAAGATCTTCCTCTTCCGCCGCCCCATCATCAACCACCACGACGTCAACCTCAGATGCAATAGGGTCGGAAGGAGCCAAAGATGGCTTGCCACCAACTCGACCATCACCCGACCGAGATCCCATCCCCGACAAACTAGAAAGCTAGCAGAAATCAGGAAAGCAAAAGAAAAAAACCTTGTCACCAAGGAAAAAACCCTAGAAGGGAGGAAACCCTAGATGGGAGAATACTCGCAAAAACGAGAGAGAACCCGAATTTCTCGGGAGTCAATATCTCTATATAATAACCAAATATAACAGTACAAAACGTGTGAAAATCTCAAAATATCTCATGTTCTGAACATTTTGTTTCATTCTTACTAGCCTTCGCTCATAATTAGAAATTAATCAACAAATCCTAGATACTGGATTTAGTTTCCAATTTTATGATATTCTATTACTGATATAGATATACACCGAGATTGCGTTTCATATCCCTTTTGCACCGGTACTATATAAACAGTGACCATCTATAACCAGATTCTTCACACCCATTCAAATCATAAAGAGTCCTCAATTAGTAGTAGTCTCTGCTAAACTGAAAGTTAATTTGTACTTTGTAGTCCTCCTGGTTGTTGTTCATGACAATTCACACATTGGGTAACATGTAGTCCAGTCACTCTGTGACTTTGGGGGGTTATTCGCAGGCTGGTGAGCCATAGGCCTTCTGTTGTCGCTTATTTATCGGGTCACTAATCTTTCTCATGGCGTGGAAACAAGTGACTCAAGGGATAACACTGGTCCAACGTTAGATGCTCACCGTCCAAGAATAAGCTAAGCCACCAACAAAGCATATAATGCAAGAATTGGATGAGGAAAAGAAGAGAAGAATAATCATGAAAAAGGAGTTGGTGGAGTTGGAGAAAAAATTTAAGTAACTTAGTGTTTAACTGGAGTCCAACTTCGTGAGAAGAACCATGCAGTAATTTTCTAGCTTGGCTTCCTTTTGACTTTTTATTTGCTTTGAGGTTTTATGTATGTTTTTCGTTACATAGAAGAGAGGCAGAGTCATGAAGAAGAAGGTACAAAGGTGTATTATTGAAGAAGGTACAAGTTGTATAGTGGATTAGTGGGGATTTAAGGTCGAGCATCTTCACAAGCCTGGAGCTACTTGAAATATTGGAGGAAAAAAAATCAAGGGATTTCATGTTCACTTGGAGGCCAAATTCCAATGGAGGAATTTTTTTTTTTTTTGAGAGAGAAAGGGAGGAAGTTTAATCTTATATTCGTCTTTGTACCGGTTCTACATTTTATTAGAATAGCAAGTTATTGATTTGTTGAAATATATCAGTCTCATCTAATAATATGTGTATGATTCTATAGTACTGATTGTATTCTTCCTGGGTAAGAGGAATTTATCTTTTAATTAATTCAGTGTATTATCATTGCAAATGACTGCTTGGAAAAAAAAAAAAAAAAAACCCCCTCATATTATTTCAGTTCTGCAAACGAGAATGTTTAAATTAATTTGAGTGTGTTAGTTATACTACCTTGGGCATGTACATGTCGTTCAATTAGAAAAGGTGCAAGGATGCAAGGTTTTAAAAATAAGCAAGTGATTTTGCAAATTTTAATAGCTAGCGTGATTACTGCCAAAAAAAAAAATAGCTAGCGTGTTGTAGACTACAATGCCTATGGTGTCCTACCATCAGGAGGCCATCCATACTGTTGATATATATAATTTCATTCCCCGTACATATCAATTTTAGCGGTTAGCACTTTTGCTAATTATTGTAATTTTGTGACTACTCATGAGTTTTTTTGTTTTTTTTTGCGCATAGACTACTCATCAGTTGAGTTGATAAATAATTAAGGAATTAATCCTTGAAAAATTTTGCGGTTATAGTTGTTTGTGTCAAACATAGTATTTCAGTTCCTATGCTAAATGTTTGGAATTTATTTATTTCCAAGCAAATACTAGCTTGGCCAGAGTAAACAGATAATTTTTTGATCTTAGAGTAAACAAATAATTAATACCATTTGTCTCCACTAGTAGCTGGGTAAAGTTCATTGTGCGGGAATGTATTTAACAAACTTCTCATCGTGAATCAACATTTCAAGTTTTGAAGAATGTAGCCAATTGACAATATCTAGTTTTACTCCTAATTACTGCTGGATCACTTAATTATCTCTTTGGATTATATATCCTATTCCCACATATGCTTGTTATTCCTGACATAACTAATGGAAATAAATTTATGGCTCGATCAGATATTGTAATGATTTCTACTAAAACATTGGTTGTTTAAAAAGTTAGCAGCTATAATTGTATTAGTACCAAATTTAAATGTCTGGAATTTTACCCTGTCAAGAACAAATGTGGATAATAACTCTAGAGTTGTGGCATTAGTCTCGATTAGTTTCAATTGGTCACGATTAGTCAGTGGCAAGTTCAATGTGCAGCATCGATTCATCAAAATTTTCATCATGAATCCCCATTTCAAGTCTTCAAGAATGTAGCCAATTGACATTATAGTTTTATTTCTAATTATTGTTGGGATTACTTCATTTTTCTCTATTTGGATCACACAACTACAGAATATGTTTATGATTTAGATAAATTAATGGGTGGTTTAAAATAGTATTTATTATCTTAAAAAATTATGAGGCAATTTTTTTAAAAAAATACATGCAATCGTTAAAGTTTGATCTTTTTTATATAGAAAAATCGTTCAAGTTGATTAATTTTAAGTCCAGACAAACCATGAGTTAGGTAGTGTCACAAAATCGTACATTTATCTTCGTTGGGTTCAATCAAAAAATTTTAAACAATTAAAAGACTCATTGTGTTTTGTTCCTTCCGCTGTCAATATTTTTTCCCCTATTTCTCTTTGATGAAATTTGTAATTAATTTTCAGGAGTGATAAAATTCTGTATTTCACCTTAGTTTTTTCATGAAAATGATGCATAGAACAATTACTTTTGGTAACAATTTGATCAGCGACGAAATCGTATCAAAAAAATTCCTAAACATTCTAGGATTAGTCCCAAATTACAGAGATAATATAGACAAAAAGCGTATGCTCCAACACTTTATACTATAATCTTTTCCGATAAATTTTTTTTGAGAAACCCACAGGAAAGGAGTACGTTATTGCACTCTACCAAAACTTACGTCCATTCATGTCATGACTCAACCGAATAATGGTTGTTTATCTGCGATTCCCTTGATATTAACTTTGATACAAAAATGATAAACTCTTCCAGAAATATAATTGGGCTGTAGACATCAAGTTTAATTTGGATATTAATATTATAGCCACCATGACTTAATAGACTAATTTGTGCATTATTTGATATTGACATAAAATAGAGAACTTTTATTTTGGAGAAGTAGTGGAATCTATTATAGTCCTATACCAGTAGAACTGCATTCGTTCCAAAAATTAATTAGCATTTGGATGACCAAAAAAAGGTTAATCAACTTCTAAATTATACATTATATAAATTAGAAAATTAAATAAATACTAATTGGAGGAGTGGGAACCTTTAACTACTAATTACAATTGCGAAGTCTCCAAGATAAAATCTCCAAAATGTTTTTAGGAGATCCCCACTCCATTATTGACATAATGAAAATTTCGTAATAAATTACTTATACCATGACTACCTTCATTAATTGGATTGAAACAAGATTTTACAATTTTGCTAAATGCTTGTCTTTATCAATCTAAAAAACATTTAACTAGAATACTGAATTAACATGTCAAATTTATAATAATTAATTTTGCGGAATCATATAGTAAAATCACCATACCATGTGCCATATATAGTAAAATCACCATACCATGTGCCATATATAGAGCATTTCGTATCTAATTAATTAAGTTCTCCGACAGCATAATTAAGTTCTACAAATTACTCTTTCCATTCACTAAGCTATAATTTTTGGGTTGTTTTTTTTTTTATGCTAATCGAGTGGTGAGTTGCTTTATTGATGGTTAGAAATATGTACAAGTATTGCTTTATGGTTATAAGTTTTGGGTTGTTGATTCATGTTTGTTCTGGACATCGATGAGCAATATATCGCTCATTCTAATCTTTCGTAAAAGCACATTAAAAGAATCAAAAGTAATTTTTCCTAGGTATCATAATATGAATATATTTGATTAAAAAATAACATGAATCAGAAGTTCAAACAATTCTTGATTTTATTTTTTAATGAAGATTTGATTATTAATTCTTATATTATTCATTATTGTTTATGTCAAAACAATTCATGCTCTTCATTCAATCATGATCAATCATGACGTTAGAAACTTTAATTTTATGTCAGATATATATTTTACAAGGGCCATTCTATAGCGCTCCATGAGTACGGTACTCACCATAATTATTTTTTATTAATTAAATTTTATATAATATTAGTTTGAAGAATTTAAATAATAATAGATACTTTCCTTACTTAAGAATATTTTCATTTCTATTTTAATTAAAAATTTAAATTTATAATTTATTTGAAAACTAATAAGAGTCGAGATAGACCTATTCATTTTAGGAGGTCGACCTAATTATTATTAACTAGTACAATACCCCGTGTGTCACACGGGAGTCAGTAATGATGTATTAATATTTATTAAGAGAGACAAATCTAATGAGGATGTTGATATGACCAAGAAATTTGTATACTTGGAAATCAACAAAGAAAGCTCAGAATTGATAAAAGATTAGATTTTTATTAAGGAAGCTCTTAGGGTTCCAAGAGGGAGGAGAAGAGTACAAGGGAGAAGAAAAGTAATTTTTATGTCTAGGTAACAATGAATCGGCTCCCAAGTCCCTTTTCTGTTTGCCCGTATCTATTCTATATATACAATGTGAATGTGATGCCCTAAATCGGATGGCTACCCTTTATCCTCATCTACTTGATCCGATGGTGCTGGTTAGCTCAGGGTTCCCACGTGGACAGCTGTAGGGTTCCGTACTTGTACCCTCATGGACAGCTGTCAAGTGCCAAGTGTTCTTCTAGATTATTCCATATTCCGGGCTGGACCCTGTTACATCTCCTTTGGGTTACTTTTTTGGGGGCCCTTCCTCATGGATTGGGCTAGGCAATATCAAGAGCCCCCCAAATGGCCGAGCTTCCAACGAGGTCGGGCATTTGGCTCAATGACATAGACGTCATCGAGTTAGTGGAACACGCTTTTGGGTGGACTGCCACATTAAAAATCTTATCAAGACAAACCCAGTGCGATAAAAACTTGATGAAGGAAAAAAAAGTGCAGCTCGTGTTCCACTCTTCTTCATTTTGGCTTTGGTTGGTTCCTGACAGGGTTCAGCCCCCCTGTCTGCCTTCAGGTTCCCATCCACTCCAGGGATCCTGTGTTTTGCACGTCTTCAGTTGGTTTGTGACATTATTCAGGGTTCAGCCCCCTGCCTGCCTTCAGGTTCTGTCCACTCCAGGGATCCTGTCTTCTGCAGGTCTTTATTTGTTCATGGCGTTATTCAGGGTTCAGCCCTCTTCCTGCCTTTAGGTTCCAGTATTGTACCCTTATGTGGTGGTAACTCCCCTCTCAGCTAAACTAGGTGTCAGAAATCTGGAACTCTCATAGTCCCTTTTGCATCCTTCTTTTGGGGTTCTCGCTCGCCCCTTTATGCGCTAATTTTGGGACTTAGAGCATTATTTCGCTCTTTTGGGTCTTTGTTTGCCCCTCACAGGCGGACTTAGAGCGTCTTTTGGCTCTTTAGGCTCTTTGTTTGCCCCTCACGGGCGGACCTAGAGCGTCATTTGGCTCTTTTGGGTCTTTGATTGCCCCTCACGGGCGGACCTAGAGCGTCCTTTGGCTCTTTTGGGTCTTTGATTGCCCCTCACGGGCAGTCCTAGAGCATCATTTGGCTCTTTTGGGTCTGTTTTTGCCCCTCACGGGCGGACCTAGAGCGTCCTTTGGCTCTTTTGGGTCTTTGATTGCCTCTCACGGGCAGACCTAGAGCGTCATTTGGCTCTTTTGGGTCTGTGTTTGCCCCTCACAGGCGGACCTAGAGCGTCCTTTGGCTCTTTTGGGTCTGTGTTTGCCCATCACGGGCGTCATTTCATTCCCTCAATCGATCTACATCGCTTTGAACTCTTGTGACATGCAATGCGTGATGCAAAACTTAGTTGTATGAAACTACATGAACCCTAATTGCCTATATGAATAGAAAAAGTTAAATATCATACTCCCTTTATATTTTCTTTTTGGAGGAAGACCGTACTGAGGACGAATCTCAGGGTCCCATCTCCTTTTTCTTTTGGGTGTGCGTTCTGCACCCTTTTTATAATTTTCTTCCTGGAGGAAGACCATATTGAGGATGAATCCCAGGGTCCCGTCTCCTTATTCTTTAGGCTTGAGCGTTAGCTCTTGGCCTTTGTTCTTTTGGGTTTACTGAACCCTGTTGTTCCACTCTAATGAGGGTTCCTGTAGCTCCCGCACAGGTTTCTGCCGAATTTGATCTAGAGTCTCTTCTAGGTGTGCTTTCTGCACCCCTTTATTTTTGGAGGAAGACCATACTGAGGACGACTCTCAGGGTCCCGTCTTCTTGTTCTTTTAGGTGTGCATTTTGCACCGTTTCTATATTTTCTTCTTGGAGGAAGACCATGCTGAGGACGAATCTTAGGGTCCCATCTCCTTATTCTTTAGGCTTGAGCATTAGCTTTTGGCCTTTATTCTTCGGGGTTTACTGAACCCTATTATTCCACTCTAATGAGGGTTCCTGCTGCTCCTGGACAGGTACCCACCAGCTTCATTCCAGCATCTCTTCTGGGTGTGCTTTTTGCACCCCTTTTATGTTTTATTTTTGGAGGAAGACCTTATTGAGGATGATTCTCAATGGTCCCATCTCCTCAAGGTCTCGCATTTTCCCCTCTAGCATCGATGCACCTAGTACGGTGTTCTTTCTCGGTCCTCTGCCTCCTTCAGAGGCCTTTTTTCGACTTGCTTGGGAGTTTGGCACTCCTCTAGAATCTTGGCTACTCCTCGAGCAGGGTTCCATCATTATTTTGACCACTGCTGGCATTCCTCCACAAAAAGGAAAGACTTAATTAGTATGAATAGACATATATTAAACAAACATCACCCAAGCCAATATCATTGTAAAGATATAAAACTATTTAGACATAAGCATAAATTAAAAAGGATATTTTTTGGGCCTATGGGCCTTGGAAGGTGATGGGCAGCTGGACCAGTGGGGGTTCGGACAGCTTCCGGCTGGATATGCATGCCATCTCCTTTTTTGCTTCTTTTTCACGGGTAGCTCCCTTTGCAGCATCCATCTCATGCGTTGGAGGTTCTCTTCGCCCCAACACAGGGTTATGTTGCTCTTCCAACGACCAGCGACGGTGAATTAAGGATGAATAATGACATCCACGGCTGTGACTCCTTAGATCTTGAGGGATCTGGGTTGCTTCTCGTTAGATGAGCCTCGAATCTGGTCAGATCTGGATCCAATCACCTAGATCTAGTCGAGCCAGCTTAGATCTAACCAGATCAGGGTAGATTTGGCTCAGATTTACTCGGATCTACGTAGATCTGGTTCGGATCTCACCGAAACGGGCTTCTTCCCCTCTCTCCGGTGACAACTGCGGTGAGATATGGTGGATGCACCCTGATTGAACTCTGTTTTCACGCTTTTCGCCCACTAACTGGCTACTGACGACTAGAACTTGTCTTGATTTGTTGTTCTCCTCCCCTCCACGTTAGATCTTGTTGGATCCTACTCGGATCTTGTTGAATTTGGCCTGGACCTTGACGGATCCAGCGTTCCCAGAGGTCGGTTTGCTCGTCTTTGGTTGAAAACTTGATGGATATGGATGGAATGAGCTTTTGATAGATCATTGAGCTTAGCTTTTCGTTTGATTCCCACAGACGGCGCCACTTGATATGACCAAGAAATTTGAATACTTGGAAATCAACAAAGAAAGCTCAGAATGGATAAAAGATTGGATTTTTATTAAGGAAGCTCGTAGGGTTCCAAGAGGGAGGAGGAGAGTACAAGGGAGAAGAAAAGTAATTTTTATGTCTAGGTTACAATGAATCGGCTCCCAAGTCCCTTTTCTGTTTGCCCCTATCTATTCTATATATACAATGTGAATGTGATGCCCTAAATCGGAAGGCTACCCTTTATCTTCATCTACTTGATCCGATGGTGCTGGTTAGCTCAGGGTTCCCACGTGGACAGCTGTAGGGTTCCGTACTTGTACCCTCGTGGACAGCTGTCAAGTGCCAAGTATTCTTCTAGATTATTCCATATTCCGAGCTGGACCCTGTTACATCTCCTTTGGGTTACTTTTCTGGGGGCCCTTCCTCATGGATTGGGCTAGGCTATATCAGATGTACTAAACAACAATTTCATTCTAAAAAAAACAATAATTTCATCCAATTAAGAAAGATTAAGTGGTTTTTTCTCCATAGATAAAAAAATTAATTAGTTAAAAAAAATATAGGATAGAAAAGAAAGTGATTATGAAAACATAACAATAACACTCACTTATATGAAAACATACAATTCAAAGCTAAACTATTTTAAGAGGTTGATTTGGAGAAAACTATATTAGTAAGGGAGAGACTGCATGCATTCTGTAAAACTAATAAATCTTATTACTATATAAAAAAAAGATAACTTAAATTAAGAAAGAGAACTTCAATATCACTATTTTTAAAAAGAGAAATAATTTAAAAAAGATTATTTTGAAGTGATAATTTGAAACACCCCGACCAAAATTTACCCAACATATAGTGATTACCGAACAACAACGTAAACATCAGAAAAACCGGTTCAACAGCCCAACATCATAAACATTAGAAATCTGGCCCAACGGCCCAACATCAAGAACGCATCACCCGAACTCGGGGACTCAAATTATAGCACAGCGGAAGCATTTATAATTTCAAAACCAACATATGCAAAATCCAATGCAAACTAATGGATCCGAGTCCTGCCCGAGGGTATGCCACAGCCGCCGGAATGCATCGTACTGTTAGAACCTATGTCTTCATGGTTCATTCATTACAGGTTTTGATAAATGACAAACCAAGATCATAACCAAGATGAAGCAAAAAGAAATCAAGCAAACAAGTACTCAACCAAAGTGACCAAGAATTCAAGTGAAGATATGATCAAGAGTTGAAGTGCAAAGAAAAGCAAGAGAAGTTAGGACCCATTTGTACAAGGTAAAACACTCAACTTCTCTTAGGCATTGGCTCAAACAAAACACATTTCAATCATACAATTCATTAGCATGTTTTCAAACATAAAGATGTGTTTTTAGTCCAAAACATCGATGTTCTGTTTTTCATGTTTTTCAAAATATTGGCAGTAGCTCTAAAAACATCGATGTTGGATTACAAAACATCGATGTTCTTGTGACCGTTGGTCAAAACATCGATGTTTCCAATCCAACATCGATGTTCATGAAAACTTGTCTGAGAAATAGAATTTTGCCGAAGCCAAAAAACATCGATGTTGGCTAATCAAACATCGATGTTTCACAAAACA
This sequence comes from Turnera subulata, assembly GCA_028386065.3. Lineage (NCBI taxonomy): Eukaryota > Viridiplantae > Streptophyta > Magnoliopsida > Malpighiales > Passifloraceae > Turnera > Turnera subulata. Next base: position 160,207 of record JAKUCV010006351.1, read on the forward strand.
TCGATGTTTCGTTTTCCAACATCGATGTTCTTG
>JAKUCV010006352.1:0-14777 GCA_028386065.3 Turnera subulata
ACTTGATCTGCACACTCTCATAATTAGATATATATTGCTCACTGAGTAGGCGACTCACATAATCGCCAACGTTGTTTTTCAGACTTTAGATAGCGTGCAGTCACTTTCTTCTTTTCCCGGAGTACGGACGTGGACATCCCAGCAGGTAGCCGTGCTTGTTCTCCCGGTTGGATCCATAGTGTCGGCATGCATACTGTTTATTCCCATATTTTCATTTCATTTACTTCTTCCGCTGCTTTGGATTTTTATTGAGATGTCTATTGATTTTGGGTTACATTATCGGCGGGTTGCCGGGTTTATGTAATGATGATGTTTCGACAGGATGCCGGGTTGTTTTGTGGCTCGTTGAGCCGGGTTATTTTGATCTTTATGACATCTCGTTTTATTTTGATTAATGGATATTTTTGATATTGGATTTCGTGTCCTGGGTTTCAAGGGTATTTTTGGTATTTTCCTTTGTTCAAGTGTTTTATTGTTAAATTGGGACACGGGTGTTTCAACTCCGCTGGGAAGTAGTGGGTTCAAGAGACTTTGTGCAATTGTTGAATCCTATGTGCCTTTTACTTGTCATCACAAGTGCCTTGCATTCATGACAATTGATGTGAAGCCTTTACCGTAAGAGGGCGAGGGAATCCAAATCCGCTACATGCTTTCCTTAAGCGATAGTGGTTTGAGTGAACCCGTTTCTCGATGCTTAGCAATGATGGGGATTAATTGGCCTTGGGCCTCACGCGATATCCTTTATCACATGTGAGTAGGTCAGCCTATTCCCTAGCGCCAATTTCTAGCCCCCAACAAGCTGCATATCCTGAGCATCTCATGCGTATTGAATCAATAAGTGGTATGTGCAATTTTTCGTGATTATTATTGTGGCTTCGTGTATGTGTAAGTATAGTGATTTTATTTCGATAAACCCAAAAAACCAATAAAAAAAATATAGGAAATTGTATAGTTGTGAACACCCAAAGTTGACCCATGAAAATTATTTTGAGATTAGACTCCAGACATGTCTGAATCATAAGATTGATGAGTTACACTTGGGTTGAAGCATGAATGGGGTTTAATTTTAGTAGAATTTATACATTATAGCAATTAAGACTTTTATATGCCTAGGATTAATGACACGATTTAATCATAGGATATGTTAAGGACTAAATTGCTAAAATGTATTTTATCTCATTAAATTTGGGCTTGTTTATTTATTAAACCCAATTATATTTATTCTTGGGTTGAAGATAAATGTAAGGGTCCAATTTAATAAGATATGGACTTTTCTTCAGAGTTGCACAGCCCATTAACACCTTGCTTGTAGAAAAATTTAGCTCTGATTTTTGTTGAAAATCATAGTTAAATCATTCCTTAATGGAAAGAATGTGTAATTAGTCAATTAGGACATGATTGTGGGGAGTAGTAATCAAGAAAGCAGAGGATTCTGAGCAGTCTAGGGGTTAATTACGCGGTAGGATCAATCAGGGAGGAATTAGGGGAGAATCGGGACCGAAAAAGGAAAGAACGGGTAAGACGCACAGGCGCGGGCGGTCATCTCGGGATGACCGCCCCGGCCGGGCCGTCATCCATAGGATGACTGCCGGCCATGGCGGTCATGCACCCCCAAAAATGCGTTTTCTCCCCGACTTTCGTCCGTAATCTGATTCTACCTGGTTTTGGCCCAGATTTTTGGTCATTACCTTGATCATTAAGTTGGTCCACGCCCCTAGGCTACCCAGAACACTATAAATATGACCCTCCTCTCACAGTTCAAGATACATTCTATTACACAAACACTCTTCATAAAGCTTAGAAGCTTGGAGAAACTCTACCTCTCCAAGCTTAAGAAATAGTTCCACAGGCAAAACTCTGGTAGAATTTCGTGGGTAGCATCATCCATTAAAGGCAACAAGAGGGGAAAATCAAGAAGAACTAAAAGATTGAGTTGAGGAGTGGGAGGAAATTGTGTGAGAGGCACAACCCAAACCAAGGAGCTAGAGGAGGGCTACAAGATGTAATCCTAATCCCTTTTTGTCTGACCAATTCTTGTTGAGATGTTGATGTTGATGATGATGTGATTGTTATGATGCCATGTCAAGAACTACATGGGCTTCGAACCCGGTCGTCGGGGTACATAGGTGGTTTTTAGTGGTGGAAACTCAAGCCCAATCTTCTTCTTCTCCCCTTTCTTTTTAATATTCAGCTATTATGTGTTTTTGTGCTCACACTTGCACACTTGCACAAGGCATACAAAACCCTCTAATTGCACAAAGTTTCGCCCCAACATGGATGGGTGCCTAACACCTTCCCATCTATGACGAATCCCTGGGTCCAACATCTTTGGTTCGCTAATCAGTTGCCTAAATGGAGTCACATGAAGGGTTTTTCCCAAGTTTTTGTCCCTTAATAAAATTTAGGTGGTGACTCCAAAGATGCTGGAAAACGGTTATGAAGAAGGTGTAAGGGAAAGGTGAATAAACCCAAGTGATTTTTGGTCGGGTATTCACAGCTGGCGACTCCGCTGGGGATTTTAAGGATTCAAGAAACCTTGTGCAATTATTGAATTTTGTATGTATTTTTATGTGTCATCATAAGTGCCCTGCATTCATGATAAATGTTGTGAAGCCCTTACCGTAAGAGGGCCAGGGGATCCAAGTCCGCTACAATGCTTTCTTTAAGCGGTAGTGGCTTGTGTGAACTGGTTTCTTGCTGCTCATGTGATGATAGGGATTAATGGGCCTTGGACCTCACGCGATATCTTTTATCACATGTGAGTAGGCCAAACTATTCCTTAGCGATAGTCTTTTATCCCCCACCAGCTGCATACCCTGAGCATCTCATGCATGATGAATCAATAAGTGTTGCGTGCATTTGAGTGCTTGTTGTTGTGAGTTCAAGTAGAAATACATGAGGTGCCCCTCGTTCATTCCTCTATATATAAATCCGAAAAGACAAATGTGAGATAGTCCTTGGGGAGTCGAAGACCCTAACACCGGTCCTTTAAACATCAGGACAACATGAGTGAGGAAAATGGTACCAAAGTGCCTGAGGAAATCCTGAACTTACTCAAGGATTCAAGTATCATGGAAGCACTCCAAGCCCTGAAGAAAGGAAAGATGGTGTCCCCTGGGAGTAATGGAGGATAAAATTCAAAACCGGATTGCGAGCATATTGTGGTGATAGTTCAGGATAGTGATTCGGTGGCGCAAGAATCTAAGGGAGATGGGGAGAGACTTAGAAGACTGGAAGACCTCTTGAAAACCATGAAGAAGAAAGAGGACGATTGGAATCTAGATCGTCTGTCTTTGTTCCCCGAGGCCCGTTTGCCTGAAAAATTTAAGATGCCGGATATCGAGAAGTTCAATGGAACAGGATGTCCCACAACTCACCTGAAGATCTATGTGAGGATGCTGCAACCTATGGGGATTGGGCCTGAATTAATGACCCAATTATTCCAAAGAACTTTATCTGGATGAGCTTTGAAGTGGTTCATGACCTTGGATGAGAGCAAGATAAGCAAATGGGAGGACCTCTGTAAAGAATTCCTGAAGCAGTATAACTATAACACCGAGGTGGATGTGACCAAAAGGGATCTCGAAACGACCAAGCAAGAAGCTCACGAGACGTTTTCTGCTTACATCTCGAGATGGCGTAATAAAGCTTCTTTGATGGTGGACAGACCCACAGAAGAAGATCAAGTGCAGATAGTGATCAAGAACCTACAGCCGATTTACTACGATCGCATGGTTGGCAATTATTATGCCAATTTTAGAGCACTCATTGGGGCAGGAATACAATTAGAAGATGCTATTAGCTTGGGAAAGATCAGGATGCCTACGGACACCTCCAGAAGGAGTTTCAATGCGCCCCCAGGGAAAAAGTATGCCGAAGTGAATCATGTCATTATTCAGACCCCACTACAGGTTGAGTCAAATAGAAGGGAGTTTACTCCCTTCCCTATGTCTTTAGGAAAGATGTTGCAGAAGTGTGTGGAAGAGAATTTACTGCAGCCCCTGGAACCAAAATCTGGTCTTCTCTATGGAGGGGACCCTAATAAATTCTGTGGATTCCATCAGGCGGCTGGGTAAGCTACAGACAACTGCGCCCAACATCGGTATGAGATCCAGGATTTAATAGAAAGGAATGAAATAATTTTGCCCAAAAGGCCGAATACCAAGTCAAATCCCCTGCCCTTACTTGGAGAAGTCGATATGATAGAGGTCGATTCCGGGCCTAAGCTGCCATGCTGTGTGCTCGATCTGAGTTGGTATGAAGACTCTGATGAAGAAGTTGTTGTCGTCACTAGATCGAAAGAGTGGCGAGAAGGGCTCCCCTTCGCCTAGACGAGCCAGAAGAAATAACGGATCCTGACGAAGACATGGTGATAAAACAATTGAAGAAGACTCAGGCCAATATCTCTATTTGGGGTTTACTAATGTCATCTCGCCCACATCAAGAAAAGGTACTACAAACCTTAAGCAAGGCTCATGTCCCCATTGATACCGCACCAGATGCATTGGCCAACATGATAGCTTCAGTAGAAGTTGACAATCAGATATCCTTCTCAGACAAAGATCTCCGCTCGGGTAGGGAAGCCCATATTGATGCCATCTACATAACCGTTAAGGCCAAGAAAAATCAGATACCCTTGGTATTAATAGATAATGGATCCGCCCTGAATGTCTGTCCAATAAAAACCGCGAGTTCCTTAGGATTTGGAGTTGCGGATTTCTTACCCTCCCGAACTATGGTCAGGGCATATGACAATGCCAGAAGAGAAGTGTTGGGCATGATAAAGCTGGAAGTCACCATCGGCCCGCCCCTTTTCTGGTAGAGTTCCAAGTGCTCGATATTGCATCGAGTTTCAATTTTCTCCTTGGAAGGCCATGGTTGCACGAAGCCCGCGCTATAGCCTCCACCTTACATCAGATGTTGCGATTCCCTTACAATGGGGGAATAGTCACCATTAAAAGAGAAATGGATGAAAAGAATATCAAACCGATATGTGGGATCGAAGAAGAATAAGAGGTGTCTTTTTCCGGTTTTGTTTTCGAATCTATCAGTACCATAATGATAGATAAGCCCACTATTTGACCCCCTTTTTACGACCCTTTTGGCAATTCGTCGGTTATGAGCATTATGGGAAAGATGAAATATTTTCCGATTATGGGGTTAGGAAAGAGGCAGCAAGGAGTGTTAGAGGTCCCTGAAATTTCGAGTGCTGTGCCTCCTTTTGGTTTGGGATATGTTCCAACTCCAGCGGAGCTAGAAGAGCAAAAGGTGAAGATCCAAGCTAAGGGAGCAGCCCGCAAGAACAAACGAGAATGTGATTTTCCCATGACTCCATACTTCAAAACACTGAATGGATATTTTGTGAAAGAAGAAGAGGACTTTCTCTTTTGCGGCTTCCCTGAACCATGGATGTGTAGTATCACGAAGACCAGAAAACCAGGATTTGAGTTATTCTTTGACTGTTATCCCGAAGAGATAAGGGAGGAAGAAGAGGAAGAAAAGAGGAGGATGGACGAAGACGAGGACTTTGGTTGTAGGCATCTCTTTGGGGAAGGTGGGATCGCTTGAGGATTTGTATGTTGACTTTTCCAGAGTGCTTAGTTGAGAGTTTAATAAGCTAATGGGCAAATTTATGTTGTGTTTCGTTTTAATAAAAATGGCACTCTTTCTGTTATTTCAATGATGTCTTTTTACATATATGGTTCATGAGAATATGGTGTGTTGGACAAACTCCCCAAAATACCTGGACGTTAATCTAAAGATGGAACATTAATGGTAACAATAATAATTTAGTCAAAGCCCCAGTCAAATAGAGGTCTCTGACCAAGCCATTCGAGCAAGAAAAAGTTCTTATCTGAAGAGACAAAACACTAGACCAAAGAAGAGAACTACGTGAGCTTGATCTTGTGAGCCTAAAAAAAAAAAGGCCATGAGTACGTAGGAAGCCCCACAAGGGTTCGGTTCCACTATTATCATTGATAATCCAAAGATTGACAAAAGATAAAGGGAGTTTCTTCACTCATTTATTCGCATGCATCGTAAGTGTAAAGAGATAGCTGTTGGAATGAGATTTAATCCTTCTTGCGCCTATTTCGACTTGGAGCGTCGTCCCCGCCATTCTTCTCTTCGACTAGACGATTGGGAAATCCAAAGCCTGGGGGCATCAACTCTTCTAAGAATGCTTCTCTCATCAAACACAAGGACCTCTCAGTATCAGCCACATCCTCTTTCAGCCACTCCAAATATGCCAATGAGGGATGTGTCTCGAAATGACCACCAGTACCTTCTCTCAAGGCCAGAGCCCAACCCCCTTTGATGAATTTTAGAGCAGCTGCCTCCATGGGTCCTGTGGTAGGAGTTGGGATAGTTGATGGAACTACTTGATTTATGCCGAACTGTCTCAAGATCCTGTTCGGACGAAAGTATGTGGATTTCTCTAGACCCAGGAGTGGGAGCCAATCCTTGCATAAAGTACGAATGACTACCTCTTGCATCCCCAACCACCTACAATACCACGTGATTTGTGCGCCTGTGAGATCCATCATGAAGATGGTCCAATCCCGAATGGTGTAGAAGAAGACGGAAAAACCACGACGAATGTAATTTGGAGGATTGGTTTGAGGTCGTTCAATCAATGTGAAACGTTCACACAACCACATCTGAAAAAGTATGAAGAATCAGCATGATAACGATGATACTTCGAGAATTAGAGTGGGAGATTTTATACCTGAAGCAAGAGGGGAGAGCCGGACATAAGAGCTAAGGGATCGTCCACCAGTTTGTCTAGACAATGGAGGGTTTCGCCTAAAATCATTGGAGTAAGGCTCTTTTTGTTAAATAGTTCAGCCACCAAAGCACCGATTCGGGGAGGACAAGTGCCAGGGAGCCTACTAAAAGAAATTCATGTGTCATCACAAGGGCAAGAGCATGGTTTCGTTTTTCCCTCCATTCGGCATCACACTCCCCCGGATGATGTTCCGAACCACCAAGGAAATATTGGTCAACGATTTTCGATAAGTCAAGACAGTTGTGCTGATCCAGGAGAAAACTAAGCTGCCCATCAGCCAAGAAAAGAAATTTACTAACCTCTTTCAGGACGGGTTTCGCAAGAGAAACCATGGCAACTTTGCTTATGAATTTTGCACCCATGAACGTGTTGAATTCATCAATAGAAGGACAGAGCTCCATCATGTTTTGACCGAAGCAAAAAACGCGACGACTCTTGTCCCAGAATTTTGCAGCAGCACGAATCAAGTTCTCCTCCACCGCCACACCATGAAGTTGGAACAATGTGGAGAGTCCCAGCACCGCAAAACTCAGACGGCATGTGCGGGGTCGCTCGCCATCCATTGAAGCACCTTGGCATGAAAATTCTCACTCATGTTTGTTTTGGATGTGTGTTGAAGGGATTCTGAGGTTTATCAGGGTCTTTAAACGTCCCCAGAGCTGTATTTATAGTGTTTTAAGAGGAGAGGACTCGTGAAAACCCTAAAGCCCAAAGCCAAAAGCCAAAAAAGGAAAAAAAATGAAGACCCGGGGGCTATGACAGCCAGCGCGGGCGATCATGACGAGAAGACCGCCACGCCTGGCAGTCATCCGTACAAGACCGTCGGGAAGTGGCGGTCATCCCTCCTCACGACCGCCCGGCGGGCACTATTCACCCAAAAAAAAATTTGAAAAAAAATTCCAAAAAATTAAAAGAGGAAGAAAAAAAGGGAAAGAAAGAATATGAAAGAGAGGCGAGAAAAACATGTGTATCTATCACTTAAGGGGCATTTTATGATCTTTTACTTGAATTTACAATGATATGTGTTATAATGAGTTAGACGTGAATTTTGCTTTAGAATGATGAGTCCTTTGAAAACGTGATGAGCCTATTCTTTGGACGATTACCTCGAATGACGGAGGATCCGAAGGGTCCGCGAACATACTCGATCTCGACCGGCCGAGGCCAGGGGCAGGTGCCCCTAAGATGAAAGTAGAACCGATGAGAGTCGCCTGGGGCAGATGCCCCTAAGATAGAAGCAGGATTGATGAGAGTCGTTAAGGGCAGATACCCCTGGAGTAGAGAGGATGAAGATATTGAGGGATAGATATCCCAGGGACGTTGTCCCGACGTAGAGGAGCACCGAGACGATATAGACAAACCACGGGAAAATTCCCGTTAGCTCTTGGTACCAGAAAATCCTAAGACCCCCGAGATGAGAAGAGATCCTCACGGGAGGGCGACAATATCCCTAGTTAGCACAAGTGAGATGATCCTTGCTAACGAAACCCCCGCGGGAGGGTGATAATATCCTTAGTTGGAAAAATCCCCACGGGAGGGTGATAATATCCTTAGTTGGCAAAATCCTCACGGGAGGGCGACAATATCCCTAGTTAACATAGGTGAGATGATCCTAGTAAGCAAAACCCCCGCAGGAGGGTGATAATATCCTTAGTTGGCAAAATCCCCACAGGAGGGTGATAATATCCTTAGTTCGCAAAATCCCCACAGAAGGGTGATAATATCCTTAGTTGGCAAAATCCCCACGGCAGGGTGATAATATCTTTAGTCAGAAAAATCCTCACGGGAGGGCGACAATATCCCTAGTTAACATAGGTGAGATGATCCTAGTTAGCAAAACCCCCGCGGGAGGGTGATAATATCCGTAGTTGGCAAAATCCTCACGGGAGGGCGACAATATCCCTAGTTAACATAGGTGAGATGATCCTAGTTAGCAACCCCTCGCGGGAGGGTGATAATATCCTCAGTTGGCAAAATCCCCACAGGAGGGTGATAATATCCTTAGTTGGCAAAATCCTCACGGGAGGGCGACAATATCCCAAGTTGGCAAAATCCTCACGGGAGGGCCACAATATCCCTAGTTAGTAAAATCCTCACGGGAGGGCGACAATATCCCTAGTTAGTATAGGTGAGATGATCATTTGTTAATGACTTTTGGGACCAAAAAAATCCCAAAAGAAACCCCGGGATGAGATGATTCCCGGTAGCTCTTGGGACCAGGAAAATCCCAAGAGATGAGATGAGTCAATCACAAACCTCGGGATGAGATGATTCTTGAGGTGGAGCATGTGATGCTCCAACCATTGGTCCACAACACTCACTTTCGTTATCCAAATTTGGCTGTTCCATCCTTGCGTTGCTTCGTCTTTAAGTTTTAAAGACTCACCAACGAGAGGCATCTGTGAACACCCAAATTTGACCCATGAAAATTATATTGAGATTAGACTCCAGACATGTCTGAATCATAAGATGGATGAGTTAGACTTGGGTTGAAGCATGAATGGGGTTTAATTTTAGTATAATTTATACATTATAGTAATTAAGACTTTTATATGCCTAGGATTAATGAGACGATTTAATCATAGGATATGTTAAGGACTAAATTGCTAAAATGTATTTTATCTCATTAAATTTGGGCTTGTTTATTCATTAAATCTAATTATATTTATTCTTGGGTTGAAGATAAATGTAAGGGTCCAATTTAATAAGGTATGGACTTTTCTTCAGAGTTGCACAGCCCATTAACACCTTGCTTGCAGATAAATTTAGCTCTGATGTTCGTGAAAAATCAGAGTTAAATCATTCCATAATGGCAAGAATGTTTTTGGTATGATTTTGGCTTAAAATGAAGAATCAATGTGTAATTAGTCAATTAGGAGAAGATTGAGGGGAGTAGTAATTAAGAAAGCAGAGGATTCTGAGCCGTCTAGGGGTTAATTACGCGGTAGGATCAATCAGGGAGGAATTAGGGGAGAATCGGGACTGAAAAAGGATAGAACAGGTGAGACGCGCAGGCGCGGGCGGTCCGCCGGGCCTGGGCGGTCTTCCACCCATGACCGCCAGGCCTCGCTGTCATCCATAGGATGACCGCCGGCCATGGCGGTCATGCACCCCCAGAAACGCATTTTCTCCCCGATTTTCGCCCGTAATCTGATTCTACTCGGTTTTGGCCGAGATTTTTTGTCATTACCTTGATCATTAAGTTGGTCCACGCCCCTAGGCTACCTAAAACACTATAAATAGGACCCTCCTCTCACATTTCAAGACACATTCTATTACACAAACACTCTTCATAAAGCTTAGAAGCTTGGAGAAACTCTACCTCCCCAAGCTTAAGAAATAGTTCCATAGGCAAAACTCTGGCAGAATTTCGTGGGTAGCATCATCCATTGAAGGCAACAAGAGGGGAAAATCAAGCAGAACTCCAAGGTTGAGTTGAGGAGTGGGAGGAAATTGTGTGAGAGGCACAACCCAAACCAAGGAGCTAGAGGAGGGCTGCAAGAGGTAATCCTAATCCCTTTTTGTCTGACCAATTCTTGTTGAGATGTTGATGTTGATGATGATATGATTGTTGTGATGCCATGTCAAGAACTACGTGGGCTTTGAACCCGGTCGCCGGGGTACGTAGGTGGTTTCTAGTAGTGTAAACTCAAGCCCAATCTTCTTCTTCTTCCCTTTCTTTTTAATATTCAGCTATTATGTGTTTTGGTGCTCACAATTGCACACTTGCACAAGGCGTACAAAACCCTCTAATTGCACAAAGTTTCGCCCCAACATGGATGGGTGCCTAACACCTTCCCATCCATGACGAATCCCCGGGTCCAGGATCTTTGGTTCGCTAATCAGTTGCCTAAATGGAGTCACATGAAGGGTTTTTCCCAAGTTTTTGTCCCTTAATAAAATTTGGGTGGCGACTCCAAAGATGCTGGATGACGGTTATGAAGAAGGTGTAAGGGAAAGGTGAATAGGCCCAAGTGATTTTGGGTCGGGTATTCACAATAGTAAAAACAAAATTCTCGCTAGGCTTGCCCCGTACCGGCAAAGGGCGTTGCCCCTTGACTCCGCCTGCTAACCGGCTAGCGGGACCACCGTGCTAAATCTGTGTAGGGTGCTACATCGCGTGGTGTGAATTGATCAGTCAAGGAAAGGAACCTTAGGAAAGTAAGTACACATTCTTAAGCTGATATTAGATTTATGATGTTGTTTCCCAATTGACACATGTGTTCAGTCGGTCTACCTTGTCTTAGGGAACTCACATTTGCATACATTGGGCACTGCATCACATGTTTTTCAAAACATAAACTGCAAATTCGAGCTAGGGTGTTTCACTTTTTCAGATCCTCATTTTTGGGCTTGAGTCTTGAAAGAAAGAAAAAAGGAAGAGATGTTTTGAAAGAACATTGAAACATGATTTGTGAGTGTATTCCATCACGCTTTCCCATAGTTTTCAAATGTCTCGAGAGAAAACAAAGCTTGAGTCTAGGATTCCTGACGACCATGAACCCTATCATTAGAATTGAACCCTTAGGACACCAGGGGTGGGTAGTGCCTTAGATGGAAGGAGATGGTGAAGATATTAGGGATGAGGGATATATCATAAGGCAGTGAACCTTAGTAAACGGGGAGATGGAGAAGACATTGGAAGTCATAGAGGCATCCTGAGGAAGAAGGTGGGAAAAAGGCAGAGGCAGTGACAAAGCATCAATTTAAGACAGCAAGGCAACTTTGGGCCTTCTCGTGAGAGGAGATGTAAGCCCCAATATTTATGGCGAAAAAGGGAAGACTGGATGACTTGGTTGGGCCTTCTCGTGAGAGGAGATGTAAGCCCCGACAATTATAGTAAGGGAGGCAAGATGAGGCAACATGATTGGGCCTCCTTCAAAAACATAGATGTAAGCCCCAGTCTTCACTTGTGATGGAGCCGATGATCCAAGACAAGACGTTGAGATGAAGAATCAAACTGAAAAGCCAAGCTAATGAGCCTGACTGACGAGCTAAGTTGGCGGGTTAATACTTCACCATTAGGCCTTTCTTGTGAGAAGAGATGGAAGTCCAAGCATCCTCCCAAGGAGAATGATATAAGCTCTAATGTTTGAGTCTGAACCAAGTAGATGGGCCAAGCCGGCGAGCCAAGTTGATAAGTTGATTTCAGAAGCCAAGTCAAGTTGCCTAAGTTGAGATGCCGAGTTGGGAAGCTAAGGGACCAAGATATGAAGCTGAGCAAGATATGAAGCTGAGCAAATTGATGAAGGTTGAGTATAGAAGCCAAGATAAACCGAGGGGACCATCTCTTGGGAAAAAACACAAATCCCAGTTTTTAGGGGAGAAACCAGGAAGAAGAGCACATGAGACGACTTGAGGTATAGCGAAAGGACAAGAATTAGGGAGAGCTGATGTTTGGGCCCTCTTGTGAGAGGAGATGTAAGCCCCAACATTTATAGTAGGAGAGGCAAGATGAAGTGACCCGATTCGACCTTATTCAAAGATGGAAATGTAAACCCGGGTTTTTATTTGTGAACCAAATTGATGGGCCAAGATGAGAGGCTGAGAGAAGAGCCATAGGATGAGGGACCAAACTGTCAAGCCGAGCCGGTGATCTCAATTGAGGGACCAAGTGGGGTAGCCAAGTCGAGTTGTCAAGTTGGAGTGCCAAGCTAGGAAGCCATGGAACCGGGATGCAAAGCTGAGTTAAGCTAATGAGGTTTGAGTATACAAGCTAAGACAAGCTAAGGGGTCTTTTGATGGGTAGAAATGTAAATCCAACCTTGGGAAGGAACAGACGAGAGTCATAATTTTCAGGAGGGAAGAATGATGATGGGCAAAGGAATGACCATGGGGTATGAATGATGAAAAGGGTGATGGAAAAAATGACAAGGTGGCACTGACATGGGGGCAATGAGATGAGGCAATAGGAGTGATGCATTCCAAGGGATCACTCTATAGCATTGGGGGTAGAAGAGAACTACAAGTGTGGGGAGAAGTTGAGTAGAGACCACGGGGCAAATTGTTAAGCATGGGTAGGACGATGACCAAGAATAGGGAGAGGCAGTATAGTTGCTCTTTAGAGTCTAGAGGTTGAGTCAAGTCAAAAGGGGGGCAATGGTTAAATTCTATGTCTAACAATCAACATGGTCATCATCTGTACTTTAATTTTTCACAAAAGGAATAAGACTCTAATTTCCTTATCTTCTGTGTATATGGGGCAAGCAGTTCATGACTTCATGACATTCCATTAGATCAATCTAGTGGACCATAAAAACGAACTACGAAGACCTGATTATGTGGATGTGATCCCAAACGCTTACCTTAACCCACTTCCCAAACACTTGTTGACACCAATCTTAGAACGCATACCCATATTGACACCTATCTAGCCCAGCCTCCATTTCGACCCCATCATACCCACCATGAACACTTATCTAGAAAAGCTGCTTCCCAAAAGTAAACCTAGTTTCTAAAGGTGATGCAAACAAGGATGCACCAAGCACAAGAAGAGGAGATAATGGCAATCAATTATTAAAGGGTCCTCAAGACTGTTCATAGATCACATATTGCCAAATGTTATGCTCGAAACCGTCACTTCCCTTGAAGAGAAAAAAAAAGGAAACAAAACAAAACAAAAAAAAAAGAGAGAGAAATTATAAGGAAAGGGAAGTGACCTTAGTTCTGGAACGCTGATTCATCAACTGTTCCGTGAATTTAGAAGAAGAAGTCACAAATGAAGAAGATAAGTGTTCCCCTACTAAACACCATTCTACCAAACACCTATTATACTCAGCCTTCCACAAAACACCATCATCTCAAACCCGACACCACATCCACAGATACGTAGGTAATCTGGCAATGGATCCAGTCTATAAATTACGGTTTCCAGATTGATTCATTGGAAAGATTGGGGTCATCGCTAGATATGCGTGCCACGTTGTTGATTGTATAGAAGCCTCTTTTGTAGTTTGGGCTCATGAAGTTGTCAATGTCGGTCAAGCCGCTCCCTCTAGAAACTCATTTTGAAACCAGTCATCACAATGCACATCTCTCCAATGGTTTCTTAGACATGTGATTCTTGGTAGGTCTACCTCCAATATTGGTCATTCGAGTGTACCCGGCCTGAGCAGCCCTCATCTTGCCCAAACTTTATGTTCTTAGTGCTCTATGCCTATGGTTGCTATCCCCATGCGGAGAAAGAAAAAGGGGTCCAATAGGTTGAAAACCCGAAAGGGCGGCCTAGGAAAAAGTTAGGACAAGCCTACTAGGTTGAAAACCCACACAGGCGACCTAGGCAAAAGTTAAGGCTAAGTGTAACGCCCCAGATTTTCATAATTTGATTTTTCTCGGAATTTTCGAAATTTTTATTCCAATTTTGCCCTTGAGGAATTTCCGGTTTTCCGAGCAAGGAAATAAATTATTTTTACCTTGGTTATATGGAATTTAGTTGATGGTATGATGGGTTCGGCTTTCGTTGGGGTTTAATTGGGTTTCGGGGTTGAGAATTAAGTTTTGAGGTGGTTTCCCCGAAACTACGTCGTTTTGGAACTGTTCAAAAAAAAAAAAAGGGCAGGTCAACGGGGCGGGTTGACCGCGCCAAGCTAAACGACACGACGTCGTTTTGGAGCTTGGGCGGGTCAAAACCCTAGCCGGCCACACCTCCTCTCCTTCTTTTCTTTTCTCTTTTCACTTTGTTTTTTTTTCTTTCTTTCTTCTTCATCTCTTCTACTCCAACCCGCCGCCCCCATCTCCTCTTCTTCTTCCTTCTCTCTTCTTCCCTCTCGCTCTCTCTTCTCTTCTCTCTCGTTTCTCTCCTCTTCTTCTTCCCTCTTCTTTTCTCTCCTTCTCCCCCTCACGGCCGCGCCCACATATCGATCTCTTGCCCGGCACACCGTCGTCTTCTCTTCTTCTCCGGGTCGATTTCGCCGCCGCCGCGAGCTCGGGTAAGCCTCCTTGCGTCTTCTCTTCCGTCCTCTCCTTTAGTCTCCTCTCCTTTCGGTTTTTG
>JAKUCV010006353.1:2543-14990 GCA_028386065.3 Turnera subulata
AATTCTCAACATCGATGTTTTTGAGCTGAAAAGCCAACAATTGGTAGCGGCACAGGTTCTTTCTTTACGGGTCCTGTACTTTTTTCATTTGTTAAGAGATCAAGAAGATGGTGGCTAACCGGGTAATTGCTGCAAGGTTGAGGGAGCTTCTCCAAAATTCTGACCTCAACACAATAACCATAAAGATGTTGATCTAGAAGTTACAAGAAGAGTTCGACTTGGATTTCTCGGACAGAAAATCATTTATAAAAAATGAAGTGATTTTGTTTCAGGAAGATGAGTCCGGGAACAATGAGGAGTTGGAAGTGATGAGCTGATGATGATGTTGTGGTTGATAAGATTTTCATAGATTATAGTCTTGAAAGTGCTATTGATTCTGTAGAAAGTGATGATTCTGGAGTTGTTGTTTGTGAGGATCTTTGTTTGGAGTTAAAAAATTACTCCAAATTTAAATTAGTTGATGTTGAGTGTGGAAATGGTAGTTCGGGTTCAAAAAGAGTTCAAAATGATGAATGCTTGGATGAACCTGATGAAGTGATTTCGATTGATGAGAATCTCTTTAATTTTAGTCATGAAATTACTGTGAAAAGTGAAGCTGTTGAATTTGTTAACTGTGAAGCCATGTGTCTGGAGTTCAAAGAATTCTCTAGTTGTCAATTGATTGAAATGGAAAGTGAAACCAATGTTAGTTCAGGTATAAGAATACCATCAACAAAGAAGAATGCGAAGCTTGGTTTGTGTGATGATGAGCTTATGGAATATAAAATTCTGGAAGTGAAAAGAGGTAGGACAAATCACAAGATTAAGGTGAGAAAAAAGGTTGATATATGCATTGAAGAGAAGTCATTAGAGTTCTATGAATTGTTTGATCATTCAACTGCCAAGAAAAGAAGACGTCCTGCGAATTGGAGAAAAAAATAAAAATTGGGAGGTTTCAAGTTTGTTCACCAAGTTTTTGACAAGAATTCAGTTCATGCTGTTGAAGAGGTTTGTTGAAAATGAAATTGGAGTTGAAGAGCAGCTTGTTCATGGGGAAGTGTTGGAAGTATGAACAAGCTGCTGGTAAATTACAGTAGTAAGTTTGGCACCATGTTAGTGTGTGATCAAGCTGTACTGCTAAAGTTTACAGCAACAAGTGGAAGGTTGGTCCCATTTAACTATGAATTCAAGTGTGAGTGGTGAGTGTCTTTTATGATTATTGTACTTTGATTATGTAATCCTGAGTTGTAATGTTTCCACTAAGTGCTGTGCCATTATGAGCATCTTAGGAAAAGCAAGTGTGAGCTATCATGTTAGTAGAATATAGGCTGGTTCTGGCTTACATATTTGTGGTTTGTAATTTTTTTTCAAACAAGTGAAATCAAGATAGAAAACGTTGGTGTTTCACTTCATTGTTACTCTGAGATGTTCAGAGTGGTTCAAAAACAAAAGATTGTGAGAGGTTTGAGAGAACCAATGAAACAGTAACCAAGAAAGTCAGCCTTGGCTTCTGCAGAATTTCTGGAATTTTCCAGAAGAACATCGATGTTCATGAGCTAAACATCGATGTTCTTGTGTTCTGTCAGATTAATTGTAGATTGAGTGAGCTTACAACATCGATGTTCTGATCAAACATCGATGTTCAAAACGTTTTGCCAAATTGCTTGAAGTTACGAATCCTCAAAACATCGATGCTACAATTCTCAACATCGATGTTTTTGAGCTGAAAAGCCAACAATTGGTAGCGGCGCAGGTTCTTTCTTTACGGGTCCTGTACTTTTTTCATTTGTTAAGAGATCAAGAAGATGGTGGCTAACCGGGTAATTGCTGCAAGGTTGAGGGAGCTTCTAACTAGTGTGGGCCAATTGCCATTTCCAATGCAGCCACAAATGACAAGGCCTACAAATGGTCCTTCCTCATCACAACAATGGCAACAAATGTATCCGGCTATGGGTTCAATGCCTACCATGGGTTCCATGCCTGCCGTAGGTTCCATGCCTAGTAGTATATCATGCCCCCCACCAGTGCCGAGTTGTCCTCCTCCTCCCCTTAGAAATAATTCAGCAGGTGGTTCATCTAGCCATCAATCTTCAAGCTAGACATTTATGTACTTGTGTTTAAACCTTGGATGATAATTATATTGTCTTTGAAACAGTATATTTTCACATTTGTAATGTATTGGCATATACTTATAAATATTCAAGTTAATGTGTCTAACACTTTAGTATATGTATTTGACAACTTAAATTCTTACTTCTTGTAATTATGGATTGAATATAAATTTAATTATGCAAAACAGGGTACTAGCAGTAAATGGATTCAGTATTTACAAAAATGCCATTCTTTCTTACGGCGTTCTTATGGTTTCCTACTATGTTCTTACGGGCTCAGGACGGTTGGTGGGCCCACTTTTTGATTTCCTTACAGTTTTCTTACGGATTTTTCCGTAAGAGACACAAAGCTTATCAAAACCAATCGGCCAGCCTGTGGGTCCCACTGCCGATTTCTTTACGGCTTTCTTACGATTGATACTCGTAAGGAAGCTGCAAGAAAAGTGTCCTTACGGATTTCTTACGGATTGCTTACGGACGTCGATTTTCTTTCCAAATTTTGCTTACGGTACGTTTCGGTAAGGAATCCGTCAGTAATCCGTATGAAAGTCTGTTTCCTTACCGTTTTCTTACGGGTTCCTTACGGATACGGCCTTAAGAAAAGGCTTGGAAATTAGTAGTGGAAGTTACAAGAAGAGTTCGACTTGGATTTCTCGGACAAAAAATCATTTATAAAAAATGAAGTGATTTTGTTTCAGGAAGATGAGTCCGGGAACAATGAGGAGTTGGAAGTGATGAGCTGATGATGATGTTGTGGTTGATAAGATTTTCATAGATTATAGTCTTGAAAGTGCTATTGATTCTGTAGAAAGTGATGATTCTGGAGTTGTTGTTTGTGAGGATCTTTGTTTGGAGTTAAAAAATTACTCCAAATTTAAATTAGTTGATGTTGAGGGTGGAAATGGTAGTTCGGGTTCAAAAAGAGTTCAAAATGATGAATGCTTGGATGAACCTGATGAAGTGATTTCGATTGATGAGAATCTCTTTAATTTTAGTCATGAAATTACTGTGAAAAGTGAAGCTGTTGAATTTGTTAACTGTGAAGCCATGTGTCTGGAGTTCAAAGAATTCTCTAGTTGTCAATTGATTGAAATGGAAAGTGAAACCAATGTTAGTTCAGGTATAGGAATACCTTCAACAAAGAAGAATGCGAAGCTTGGTTTGTGTGATGATGAGCTTATGGAATATAAAATTCTGGAAGTGAAAAGAGGTAGGACAAATCACAAGATTAAGGTGAGAAAAAAGGTTGATATATGCATTGAAGAGAAGTCATTAGAGTTCTATGAATTGTTTGATCATTCAACTGCCAAGAAAAGAAGACGTCCTGCGAATTGGAGAAAAAAATAAAAATTGGGAGGTTTCAAGTCTGTTCACCAAGTTTTTGACAAGAATTCAGTTCATGCTGTTGAAGAGGTTTGTTGAAAATGAAATTGGAGTTGAAGAGCAGCTTGTTCATGGGGAAGTGTTGGAAGTATGAACAAGCTGCTGGTAAATTACAGTAGTAAGTTTGGCACCATGTTAGTGTGTGATCAAGCTGTACTGCTAAAGTTTACAGCAACAAGTGGAAGGTTGGTCCCATTTAACTATGAATTCAAGTGTGAGTGGTGAGTGTCTTTTATGATTATTGTACTTTGATTATGTAATCCTGAGTTGTAATGTTTCCACTAAGTGCTGTGCCATTATGAGCATCTTAGGAAAAGCAAGTGTGAGCTGTCATGTTAGTGGAATATAGGCTGGTTCTGGCTTACATATTTGTGGTTTGTAATTTTTTTCAGACAAGAGAAATCAAGATAGAAAACGTTGGTGTTTCACTTCATTGTTACTCTGAGATGTTCAGAGTGGTTCAAAAACAAAAGATTGTGAGAGGTTTGAGAGAACCAATGAAACAGTAACCAAGAAAGTCAGCCTTGGTTTCTGCAGAATTTCTGGAATTTTCCAGAAGAACATCGATGTTCATGAGCTAAACATCGATGTTCTTGTGTTCTGTCAGATTAATTGTAGATTGAGTGAGCTTACAACATCGATGTTCTGATCAAACATCGATGTTCAAAACATTTTGCCAAATTGCTTGAAGTTACGAATCCTCAAAACATCGATGCTACAATTCTCAACATCGATGTTTTTGAGCTGAAAAGCCAACAATTGGTAGCGGCGCAGGTTCTTTCTTTACGGGTCCTGTACTTTTTTCATTTGTTAAGAGATCAAGAAGATGGTGGCTAACCGGGTAATTGCTGCAAGGTTGAGGGAGCTTCTCCAAAATTCTGACCTCAACACAATAACCATAAAGATGTTGATCTAGAAGTTACAAGAAGAGTTCGACTTGGATTTGTCGGATAGAAAATCATTTATAAAAAATGAAGTGATTTTGTTTCAGGAAGATGATTCCGGGAACAATGAGGAGTTGGAAGTGATGAGCTGATGATGATGTTGTGGTTGATAAGATTTTCATAGATTATAGTCTTGAAAGTGCTATTGATTCTGTAGAAAGTGATGATTCTGGAGTTGTTGTTTGTGAGGATCTTTGTTTGGAGTTAAAAAATTACTCCAAATTTAAATTAGTTGATGTTGAGGGTGGAAATGGTAGTTCGGGTTCAAAAAGAGTTCAAAATGATGAATGCTTGGATGAACCTGATGAAGTGATTTCGATTGATGAGAATCTCTTTAATTTTAGTCATGAAATTACTGTGAAAAGTGAAGCTGTTGAATTTGTTAACTATGAAGCCATGTGTCTGGAGTTCAAAGAATTCTCTAGTTGTCATTTGATTGAAATGAAAAGTGAAACCAATGTTAGTTCAGGTATAGGAATACCTTCAACAAAGAAGAATGCGAAGCTTGGTTTGTGTGATGATGAGCTTATGGAATATAAAATTCTGGAAGTGAAAAGAGGTAGGACAAATCACAAGATTAAGGTGAGAAAAAAGGTTAATATATGCATTGAAGAGAAGTCATTAGAGTTCTATGAATTGTTTGATCATTCAACTGCCAAGGAAAGAAGACGTCCTGCGAATTGGAGAAAAAAATAAAAATTGGGAGGTTTCAAGTCTGTTCACCAAGTCTTTGACAAGAATTCAGTTCATGCTGTTGAAGAGGTTTGTTGAAAATGAAATTGAAGTTGAAGAGCAGCTTGTTCATGGGGAAGTGTTGGAAATATGAACAAGCTGTAGTAAATTACAACAGTAAGTTTGGCACCATGTTAGTGTGTGATCAAGCTGTACTGCTAAAATTTACAGCAACAAGTGGAAGGTTGGTCCCATTTAACTATGAATTCAAGTGTGAGTGGTGAGTGTCTTTTATGATTATTGTACTTTGATTATGTAATCCTGAGTTGTAATGTTTCCACTAAGTGCTGTGCCATTATGAGCATCTTAGGAAAAGCAAGTGTGAGATGTCATGTTAGTGGAATATAGGCTTGTTCTGGCTTATATATTTGTGGTTTGTAATTTGTTTCAAACAAGTGAAATCAAGATAGAAAACGTTGGTGTTTCACTTCATTGTTACTCTGAGATGTTCAAAGTGGTTCAAAAACAAAAGATTGTGAGAGGTTTGAGAGAACCAATGAAACAGTAACCAAGAAAGTCAGCCTTGGTTTCTACAGAATTTCTGGAATTTCCCAGAAGAACATCGATGTTCTTGAGCTAAACATCGATGTTCATGTGTTCTGTCAGATTAACTGTAGAATGAGTGAGCTTAAAACATCGATGTTCTGATCAAACATCAATGTTCAAAACGTTCTGCTAAATTGCTTGAAGTTCTGAATCCTCAAAACATCGATGCTACAATTCTCAACATCGATGTTCTTGAGCTGAAAAGCCAACAATGCAATCCTTGTGGCTCCCTGCTTCTCTTTCTGTTTGTAATGATAATGATAAGCTAGCTCGGGCTTTCTTGTGGTCACGGGGTTCGAACAGGGCGTTCATTTGTTAAGTTATGATGTTGTTGCTCGGCCCCGTTTGTCTGGTGGCTTAGGTATTCGCCGGGCTTGTGAGAATAATGTTTCTCCTTTTTGGAAAGGGGTACGTAGTGCGTAGTATTTCTTCCTTAGCAACAGGTTTTTGCTGGAGGGTGGGTTTTGGGACACCATCTCACTCTGGTTTGATTTGTGGGTGGGTGTTGCTCCACTGTGTCAGCTTTTCCCGAGTGGGGTTCCGGAGGACCTTCAGGATATGACTGTTGCTGATCTCATTTTCAGTAGGATTGTACCATGGTTGCTCATTTATTGCCTCCTCTGGTTGTTTCGGCAATTGTTGCTACTCCCCTGTTTCTTCATACTTTCCTTCAAGATATTTTATATGTTTTATATTGAGTCTCTACTTCTGATGGTGTTTTTACAGTCAAGTGTGCCTATGATTGGCTTCTTGCTGCCCGTCTTCCTCAGGAATCTTTGGAGTGGCGCTGGGTTCGGAGGCTTCGCTACCTAATAAGCTTATCCATTTTGTTTGGTTAGTGCGTTGGGGTCGGGTACTGACTAATGCTAGGCCAGTTGTTTTGCCTCTCTCTACATCGATGTCGTGTTCTTATTGTGGTGCGTTGGTGGAGGATGTTGATTACATTCTTCGGCTTTGTCATCTAGTCCTTCTGGTGTAGGCTTTAGTGGTTCCCCTCTTGCAGCGACCGTCCCTCTTGCATGGAGACTTTTTGGACTGGTTTAATGGGCACGCATCGGGTGAGAGTCATTCGATCTCTAATCTTTTATTTATTATCTTGTGTTAGAAATTGTGGTGTGCTATGAATGAGTTCACTTTTTAACAAGTGGATGTTCAGCCCTTTAGTTTGGTGTGTGCAACTAAGGCTTTGGCCAAGGAGTATTGGGCTTCTTTTCTTGCTTCTTGCCTCTACCTTGGCTGCTACTCCACGGTGGGTAGCTTGGGTTCGACCTCTTCTGAATTGGGTTAAATTACTTAATATGGATGGGAGTGCCTTCACTCCTGTTGGTCATTCGGGTATGGGGGGCTCATTCGTAATGATATTGGGGGCTGGGTGATGGGCTTTTCTACTTATCTGGGCAGTGTTGGTTCGCTGGCTGCTGAGTTGTTTGCTATTCGGCAGGGTTTGATGCCTACTTGGGATCAGGGGTGTCGGCTTGTTCGAGTGGAAAGTGATTCCCAATTGACTATTGGTTTTGTTCATCATGGGGTGCCAATTATCCATCCATTAGCTGCCCTCGTTGCTGATGTTGGGTGTCCGGTATGTCATGTCTTCAGGGAAGCAAATTTCTGTGCTTATTCGCTTGCCACGCTGGGTGCTCATCAGAGTTCTCCTCTTCGTCTATGGACGTCTCCTCCTAGTTCCTTATCTAGTTTTTTTTTTTTTATTATATGATTGGGGCTGTGTGTTTGCCCCCTTTCTTCTTGTCTTTCCTTTACTTCTGTACTGTCTTGTTTCCACATTCCGCTGTACCAAAAAAAGAAGTAACTTTTTTAAAAAACATAACATTATTTTTTTTATAATTTTCCAAAACGGATTAATTACTTTTTTACCACCTGAACTTTTGGTCAAACTTATTTAACCACTTGAACTAAAAAACTTAGGATGGAGGTACCTTGAACTTTGCTTTTATAAGATATAACCCCCTCCATCCAAAATTCACAATTCCGTTAACGGAAAAAGTTAATAATTGAAACAAGGAAACATTTCTCTCTATATTTTTCCCTCCTCCTATCCCCTCCACCTATACTCTCTCTCTCTCTTTCTGTTTCTTTTCCACCAAGCCACTACATACCACCAAGCCACTACAATTTGTGTTCTACAAAAAAAACAAAATACATGGACAAAAATTATTATATAATTTTATGTATTTATATAGTATAGTAATTTTTTTAAAAAAAACATATTATTATTTTTTGATAATTTTCCAAAACTATTATTATATTTATTTTCCGAAACTATAAATAACACTGTGTAATTGGCATGGAGAGTATAAATTATTTGCCTTCAAAGTCAGCATATATATCCAACTATATAAATTAAACCCTATCCCACGTCGTAATTATTTGACATAATTAACGCCACCACTAGCTGCCCGCCTCCATGAGTTCTCAGGCTGAGCATTCGTTCAACAGTATCCCAATAGAGATCATAGCCCAGGCTTCCAAGAAAGGCCATCGTCCAATGCAGGTGCGTATGCAAAACCTGGCTTCAAATACTCACCAGTCATTATTTCGCTAAGCTATACCTCCCCAAGGAGCGACGATGTCTCTTGGCCTACCCTAAGGAGGCCATCTTCCCATCATCGAAACTATACTTGATAGATGTGGGTTTATTGGCAATCATGGGTTACCTTCCAATCCTGACGATTTGGAGGTGAAATTTGACCTTCCAATAACACAAGGCAGACTTATTGGTTCTTGTAATGGCTTCCTTTGTTTAGTGAGAGATCTACATGGAAATGAAGCGGACGAAATTAGTTGCGGATTCTGCATCTGGAATCCCATGACAGGAGAATACATTGAGTTTGATGGTCCCACAAAGCCAATACAGTTCAGCTGTGATCCTCCTCGCAAGGAGTTTTTCTATTGTCCATTCAGTGATAGGTATAAGGTTATGATCTTTTTGGCTGAAAAGAGAGCTGTTGGGAACCGGGAGTCGCCCGAAAACCGGGGAGATACAACGCGAGGCCCAAATGAGTTCCATACGCGTGACCAGGACACTACTCAGTAACCCAAAACCTCAAGGTATTGGGTACATGGGTCCACTTCACTTATATGTTACTCACTTGGCCTCTTTCTCTCCGTTGTGGGATTCACCACTCACACTTATATTCCAACAATCTCCCCCTCAAGTGTGAGACTCTTCCATATCGGACCACGGGCCTACTCCTCCTACAACGGAAACTTTTTGCAACATCACCAAGAGCCCACTCTACCATCAAGCCCGTTCTAGGAGCACGCGTCTAGCCACTTAGAAGTATGCGCCTGCCGAAACCACTCTTATCCGGAGCCACGCCTTACAAATCCAACCGAGCTTGTGCCAAGAGCCCAATCGCTCTTCTCTCCTCATGGGGGCAGCAGCCACAGGAACATCACCATGTCACAAACCATTCCGTCCCAGCCAAACTATCGGCTCCGCTACCACGTGTTGGGAACCGGGAGTCGCCCGAAAACCGGGGAGATACTACGCGAGGCCCAAATGAGTTCCATACGCGTGACCAGGACACCGCTCAGTAACCCAAAACCTCAAGGTATTGGGTACATGGGTCCACTTCACTTATATGTTACTCACTTGGCCTCTTTCTCTCCGATGTGGGATTCACCACTCACACTTATATTCCAACAAGAGCAAAGATTCGCACATTTGGGAGTAAAGTGTGGAGAAACATTGAACATTATGTACCCCCACCGTCGCAGCCAAATCCTGCCCTTTACAAGAGTGGTGCTCTTCACTGAGTTTGTAATTAAGAGGGCAAAAATAGGGTGTGTGCCTTTGACGTTGAGGATGAAGATGTCAGGTTTATTATCCTAACACCTGATAAATCGAGGCTTAGGCGGCAAGAGCTTAATGTATGGGGCCATGGTGGTAAGCTTGGTTTAGTGAGAACATATAGTACTCCTAGAGCAGATTTGTATCATGTGTGGGCTATGAAGAAGTATGGATTGGAAAACTCTTGGAGAAGTAACTATCGTATATTAAATGAAATTGGGTTGGGCCAAGTTATACGATTTCAATTCCCATTCATCCTCGGAGAGGTAGATGAAGACGATGACATTATGTGCGTCCATGCAGATTGGAGCATTCTGGTTTGGTATAATATCAAGGACCGAGAGAAGAAAAACTTTGTAGTTTGTGTTCAGAAAGACTTGGAGATTGACTGTAAGGATATGTTATCCATAGTTAACTTTACTCCAAGTCGTCTCTCACTTGGGGATGGTGTGATTGGAAAAGGTTAAAAGTTCTAAACGTTAGGTGCAATGGAAGTAACATACAGTCTTGATCAGGTAAAGTAGAGGAACCAGAAGAGGGATCGCAAGAAGTTTCAAACTTCACATGTCAAATATGCGTGGAACCAATGCCATCAATTAGGAAATTCAAGAATGCTGACCTCAGTACTCACCCTTTTTGCTGGGACTGCATCTCCAAATACATTGAAGTAAAAGTTGAGAGCGTCATAGGCAACATTGGATGCCCTGGGCTTGACTGCAAACACCCATTAGATCCCCTCTCATGCAGGCCAGTCATCTCAAAGCTATTGTTTGACAGATGGT
This sequence comes from Turnera subulata, assembly GCA_028386065.3. Lineage (NCBI taxonomy): Eukaryota > Viridiplantae > Streptophyta > Magnoliopsida > Malpighiales > Passifloraceae > Turnera > Turnera subulata. The sequence continues at coordinate 12,832 of JAKUCV010006353.1, forward strand.
CTGATCTTCTATGTGAGTCACTTGTTTCCACTGCGTCTCGAAAGTTGCTACTGTCCATATCGAGATTGCTCGGCATTGATTTTGAATGAGCGTAGGACCAAGCTGAAGAAGATAAAATGTCCAAATTGCAAGAAACATTTTTGTTTCCACTGCAAAATTCCATGGCACGCAGGATATAAGTGTAGTGAGAGTGGACAATTGAGGGACAGGAACGACATTCTAATTGGGGAACTTATAGAACAGAAAAAGTGGACAAGATGTTATAATTGTGGTCACTCTGTTGAGCGAGTTAGTGGCTGCAGAGACATAGTATGCAAGTACGTTCTCCTTTCCTTAACTAGTTTGTACCCCTATTGGATGACCCATGTTTGCTTCTTTCTTTGTCTTGTGCCAACAACGTATGTGGTTTAGTTTTGAAATATTGAAATAATGCATGACTAACACTCATTAGGAACTGTATTCTTGCAGAATAAAGTGTCATTCGTTCTGCTCATAAACATGGTGGTTTATAAAATGCATCCCTTTGCTTGTAAACAGTCTTTTGCAAGTTTTGGGGATAAGTCACCTTTGATCCTTAAAGTGTTCTGCCTTATACTTTAAGATTACGCTATACAACATTCAAGACCAACTTCTGCAAGTAATTTTCCAGGTTCACTGGAGCTGCACATTGAAGCATAGATGTTGGATGAACACATTGAGAATATGATTTCATTGCTAACATGAACTTCTAAACTGTTATTGGCGGATGTCTGTGTCCTTTGTGCAAATGAGAAAAGTACTTGAAAGTGTATACACAAGTAGTTGATTTATCTGTGTCTGGTCATACTTTTGATTGTGGCTGATCTTACTTTTGATTGTGGTCGCAGATGCGTGGTTCGGTTTTGCCACCAATGTGGTTGCCGGTTCCATTTAGGCCCTTGCAAGCTCAGGCGCTGTGGAGATGCTTTTGTGCTTGCACTTATTTTGCTGATGTTGGCTGTTTTTACCTATCTATTATGTCATCAACTAAATTTCCTGCCTTCACATACCTGATAGACCACTGAAATGGAAGATTTACCTGAAGTTTTTTCCTATGGGAAGTTGTATAGTTCATAGATTGTAAATGCTGATCTTCTATGTCTGGTACTTTGATCTTGGATTGGTTGCTATTGGCAAATTAAATGTTGGCCCAGTTGTTCCGTTTTAGGATTAACTAGTAAGTTGCCCGCGCTTCGCTGCGGGTCTCAAAATATGTCCAAAATCTTGTCATCGTGCTATATTAAAGAGCCTAACTCTTACTATATTCGTTCAAAAAAAACTCTTGCTATATTAAAGAGCCTAACTCTTTTGAAAGTAAGGGTATATACAACTAAAAAGGCTAGCATATCATCTTAAAAAATCAATTGCCATCTCTGTTTGTTCTTTTTCTTTCCATTGGCTTCTAAGTGGAGAGTTTTCAAACTTTCAAAATTCCATGATTTTAGAATACTATCATCCCCACCTCTTGTTTTGAAATAGACAGTGAGAGGATGCACCATGTCATGTATGTATCTTACAGCTTGTAATATCACCAAGCTTCCAATGCTTCACCTTCATGAAAGGATGAATTTGCAAGCAATTCAATTAAATACATTCAGACAATACTTAGTGGAGACAATCAGACAAAATCCAACAGCATCATCCCTAATCTTGGCCAGCTCATCATTAATCTTCTTAATTTTCTTTCCCATATGAATTCAAAATGGAATGGGGTTGGAGGAGCGAGAGAATGCCTACATCTATCGGTTTAGTACTTGAATATGGCCTTTAGTCCCCATTTACCAAAAGAAATTGTGATGTATATATACAGATCAAAGATTTTATTTTTGTCTTTTGATTCTCTTTGTTAGCCTCTCTTTTCTCATCTTTCGAAACTTAATTGGATCTTTTCTATTTTATATATGAAAGGACACGGGGTTTTATTTTATGCCGTGACTATAAGATTAATTCTTACCAAATTGCACCCTCTAATCTTAAAAAGGAAAAATTTGTAAAGAATTAATAGAAGAAAAAATCACAGGGTTACTTACGAGAAAATCTATGGTACGCAATGCGTACCACGTTGCATCCTATAAGTTAAATCAGGGCCCACATTTTTTAATACACATCAGCATATATTAACCCAGCTGTTCACGCGCGCT
>JAKUCV010006353.1:17335-28337 GCA_028386065.3 Turnera subulata
AATTCAGAATCAGAGTAGCTGAGATCCCCATTATTAGGGGTCCTATCTCTCATATTGTTTACTCCATATAAACATATGCGGGGTAGGGATTGAACCATGGATCTTGCCATGTGCGGACGTGTTTTAAAACTATGTTTGGTTTATTTGAGTAAGCCAGATCACTTGTGTTCCACTATGATTGCAGTTAACAGGATTGTAGTAATTGTGCCATTAACTAGTTTTAAAGAGTTGGGTCAGATCTTACAGTTATATTTTGCTTATTGGAGGCTTGAACTTCCCAACTTGATGAACTGCGACTAGGTGACATGAATGCCCATTGCAGCAAGAACTCCTCCAACGTAGGTGGTGTAACCCATTTAATATCCCAACAGTGACAAATCTTACACCATAAGCGCCAAGATACAGGACAATGAAGAAGAATATAATCTCTAGTCTCAAGCTGAGAATGACAGAAAGGGGCAAATAGGATCAGCCAAGGAAACAACACCTCGTTCTCGAAGTACATCCTTGGTGGCAGTTCCTTCACGTTAAGTGCAAGCCAAAGCCGACACTCGATCATGAATGGAGATAAGGGCAGCCAAATAAATGGTTTGCGTCTCAGTACTGCCAATTGATTTATAGAAGAACTCTCTGTCCTTGCACACAAGTGTGGCTGTAAATTCAACATAAGAGCAATCAATTTCAATGAATTAACATCTGAAACTTCCCAATCACTCATGTGGTGTTCAGTTTTGCCAAGCATGACTGTGGTGGGCGGCTGCATTCAGCTGATTGCAGGAGGCGACTGCGCTGTCTATATGCTGTTCAACTGTCTATTTTTTTTTCTTCGGTTGGCAGCTGTTTTTGGCTACCTTTTATTTTATTTTTTTTACATATGTAAATTTTGCCAAAACTAGCACTATAGACTAATGCAAATTTACCCGAGGAGTTATGCGACGGGAAAAATTATAGTTAACATATATTTTCTTTCTTTTATGTGTCTATTAATTGAGGGTCGGTTAGGAGAATATATTATATAAATAGTTCTGGTTTAGGGACCAATAATTAGCCAACGAGAAAAACGAAATCGTAATGTTTAATTTTTGTGATAATCAATTATATAATATATATATATAGGATTTCCAGACTCTTTATTATTATTGTTTCCAACTGGGTTTGGGTTTGGTCAGTTTCATCAACATATATATATATACATTGCTTTTACATTATAAAGTCAATGTGTGTGTTACGCTGATCACCAGTGATCCTTAGGCTGCGTTTGGAACACTGGACGGGACAGTGTTCAGGGGATTGGACTGGACTGGACTGGACTGAATTGGACAATAGTTCTGTTCCCTCCAACGTTTGGTATGTTGTATACTAAATGAGACTGTTGCACTGAACAACGTTTGGTTAACTGTGAACTGGACTAGACTAAATATGAAAATGACTGTATTGCCCTTAGGTATGGAAACTGTTTTAGGGGAAAATCATATAGATAAATACTAATATATATTTGTTATTTCTATTATAATTATACCATTTAAAAAATGAATAAAAAATTGTGATGCTATAACTATAGAAATTTTTACATATTAAATTAAATAATAAACTAAAATAGTGTGACATATTAAATCCAATAGCTTGAACATGTCTTAACCTTAAAAAAAATACTACAAACTTCTTCAACTTAAGGTAGTAGATACAATACATACTCCATAAACATAACTTATGATACTAAACACAATGCATAGTCCATAAACATAGAATTATCCTAATAATAAGTAGCAACTTAGTTGTACATCTTCATAAACATAGAATTTCCTAATAATAAGTAGTGATATGCTTTTACATCTTCATAACAATGAACATTATAAGGAGACCAAGTAAAACTCCTATAACCAAAATGAGCATTTGGTTCATGAAAACTTGTCCACCGCGCTGTGCATTGTGCAGCGGTATGCTATGCATTGGAACATTGTGCGCATATGCCATAGAGTTGGTCATTGGGGTATTAGTCGCATATGCCATCGAATTGGTCGCAATTGGAGGAAATTGATCACAATTGTCATAAATCCACCGTTGCTCACTTGAAATATAGGCCGCATTTGCTTCTTCTATGGTTTTATACCCTTTGAAAGTGGCACTTGGGAAGCCATCGGTAGACAATTTCACAGCTTCCCAATTGTCAAAAACCCCATTTTGTCTCCCATTGAACACCACATAATATTTGAACCTAGCCATTTAAGAAAAAACCTGCCAAAAGCCAAACAATTCATTACCCAACATAATTAATTCCAAGCAAATGACAAAGAAGCAGCCTAATAAAAAGCCATACACTCCACTGCCCAACACATTTTGGCCAACAAATCACAAGCAAACTAATAGCACAAAGGGAAACTAGCAAACCATCAAACCAAGAACAAATCACAGCCTCAAAACCATCAAACAAACAAGTCATACCTAATAAACCATCCATATATATCATAATCATCATCCATCCATCCAAATACATACATCATAAAGATATTTACCCGAACCAAACCATGAATATCGAACATGATTGGTTAACATCCAAAATGCATATGCTATGACATAACATACTAGGCAGACATCCAAAATCGCATAGCAAAATGACTTGACAGTTTTCTACTACCGCATATGTGCAGATACTAAGCTGCAGTACTAATAATATTATAAAGTGGCAGCATAATCACTCCCCAAGCAAACTCATGACAAATTCTAACTTCTGGTCTTCATCCAACTCCCAGAAATACACAGCATATTCTGGATGCATGCACATCTTCTTCACCACCTTGACAGCTTGGCTTACAGTAAGTCCCATTTTCTTGAACTCTTCGCCCAACACACGGCTTTCATCTTTTCCCATGATGGCAGAAGCTAGATGCTTCATATTCCTGTCCTGCTGCTCTATTCCACCAATGATAGCATCCGTTAATGCCCACATAGCATCAGTACTGCTTGCTTTCCTCTTCCTACTCCCACATGAACCACTAGTTGCCATAGAAGTATCATTGGCCTGACCAGCATTCACAGAAGGCGTATCTGTAGGACCAACAGAATTACCACCAATGGCAGCATTAGAAGTACCCCCAACAGCATTGGAAGTACCTCCAGCAGCATTAGACACCATCATAGTGTCTCCAACCTCTTCTTCCATAGCTTCTTCTGGTACCTCAGCATTAACTCCTGTTGCCCTATCATGCCCAAAGATTTCCTTCAGTCTAGGATACAGTGGGAAAGCCCTACCACAGACATAGGCTCTGTTTGGAAATTTCTGCAGCAATAAACATATTGTTAGTAGAACGATTAAGTGTAGAAACTAATGAATCTTGACACACGAAACTGAAAATGAACTATCTCTTAAAACAAAAACTGAAACTAGTACCGAATATGAAATCTGAAACTTAAACTAAGAATTAAACATGAAGTAAGAGTCAAACATAAGAAATTTGAAATTGGAATAAGAAAAAAATACCAGCAAGTATTCATCAAGGATGTCCTGGCTGTCAACAACAACACACTGCCTAGCATCATCCCATCCAAATCCAGAGTAGTTAGCCATGTCAGCAGCCACACTGTACTTTTGTTTCAGCCTCTTCATTTTATTTTTGACATGTTTCTATCCAATTTTAGCATTTGGGAATCTCACAGCTAGCTTAGCAACAATGATGCCAACAGACCCAGGCCTAAATTGGCCAGCATCAACTCGATGGCCATCAACCACCAGCTCCTCTAATATGTCAACAAGAGCAACCTCCTCTTCAGATGTCCACACTCTCCTATCTCCCATGCCTACAACCTAGTGTAATATTTATATGCAACACACAAAAAAGCTACTAAAACTGTAATGCAACAAACTGAATCATCAAACATTAAGAAGTTGGAGAAGTTAAGTTGTTACAAATACAATAATGTCTGAATAAAACATGTTCACTTTATTACAAGTACCACAATGCCATAAAAAGCAATGAATATATTACAAGGAAAATTCTGAATACAATCCAGCCAACACATTATCCAATAGAAAATTTCAATAATCCAGCGAACAAATTAAAAAAAGAAAGTCTCACAATTCAGCAAACACATCATCGAATGGAAAATTCTGAATACAATCCAGCAAACACATGATAACAAAGCAGCTACTATCACGAATTGTTAAAGGAAATGCACCCTAAGTCATGTTATGAGTGGCTCTCCACTCATCATACATCCTTTGTGCAAGTGCATCCCTTGCAGCTGTCCATTCCTCACTTGGTAGGACAGTTGCAATTATTTCAGGTGGAGTATCTTCCTCTCCAACAGGAATAGCATCACCAACAATAGGAGTATTCTCCTCCGGATCAATTGCCATGTTAGTCCTAATAAAATTATGCAATAAACAGCAAGCCATTATTATTCTACCCTAAATTTTAATTGGATAAAATGAAGGGCTCCTAAGGATTGCCCATCTCTTTTTTAGCAACCCAAAACTACGTTCAATGATATTCCTCGCCTGTGCATGCTTCATATTGAAAAATTCCTCCCGGTTTCTTGGCATTCTTGGACCACTAGTTGCCCACTCCTTAAGGTGATAACGAACACCTCTATAAGGAGCAAGGAAACCTTCACCATTAGTGTAGCCAACATCAACCAAATAGAAATTACCTATAAGGCAGCATATATATTCTATTAAGTTATGCTATTATACTATCCAAAATTGATGTATTTAGGAATTTATATGCAAGAACCTACCCTTAGGGACTTGTAACCCATTTCTCCTTGTGACAGCATCACGTAATACCCTTGAATCAGTAGCTGATCCTTCCCATCCAGGGAACACAAAGACAAAGTTCATCTCCCTATTACACACACCTAGTACATTAGTTGAGATATTACCCTTCCTAGTTCGATACCTTGGTTTATCATCTTCTGGGACAGTAACATCTATGTACATTCCATCTAATGCACCTAGACAGCCCTTAAACCATTTCCACCTAGGATTAGTGCAGCCCTCAAGGACAGGTTCTGTTTTGGCAAACAAATCTGATTGGACTCGAATGACTGACTTTAAAACAGAATGAAAGTTTCTACTGATTGTCTCACCAGACCTAGTAAATTTAGTTTGGAGGGGCCTATTCTTTTCATGATGAGCAAGTATATAAGTGAATGTTGCAACATGTTCCTCTATTCCTACTTCACCATTTGTAGACAGCCCCCCTTTAGTCCTAAGTAACTCACATAGCCTAACAAATGTATTCATATCCATCCTAAGGTTCCATATGCAATGATCATCTGAAGTTTGACACATTCTCTCAATTACCCCTCTCCTAGTTTTATAGAGTGAAAATGTTCTATCTATCAATGGCCTCCTACTACCACCCCTTTGATTATCCTCATGCAAATATGCAATTACAAACATAGCACAATGCAGTAGAAACTCAAACTGCATCCTTGAAATCACATAAATCACAGCAGCGATTTTGGCACGGCGATTGCGGTCCATTTTAGTCTAGGCAACAAATAAACAAAGAAAAAATGAGTAGCAACAAATGGATACTACTTGCATTAGCTATAGCAGCATACAAAAGAACAAATTAACAATAAAATTATATAAGTATACTTGCAAGAACATGATTTCACACACATCATATAAGTATACTTGCAAACATCACACTCATCAGACTCGAATGAATGAGTATACTTACTTCAGCCAAAGTCCAAGTTTCACAAAGACTTGATGCTGCTGTTACACAAATGAAGACAACATGAGTTTAGTGCTTTCATTTTAAAACAAAGCATAAGACATTACCAAATACAAATATCAACTTTCAGCTTAATAAAAAAATGACATCAGATGCTAGTAAAAAGAGTAATCAATTGGCAACTATTAATACCCCGAAGTTAATAAATTCCTATCACAAAACAAAAACTTTTTATAGCATGCTGTCTTATTATGGATGGGTAAAAGAGACAGAATAGGAGGTAGAGTTACAAGCTACAAGCTATATTACACAACTTAAGATGATATTCAACAGCCTAAAAGTTAAAACTCAAATATGGATATATGGCATGAAATATGGATTGCATCACAAAATCAAGAACAGCAACATCATCCACATAGTCCAACTAAATCCTTAGTTATAAAAGAAACCTTGTTAATATTCACATACCTTACTGCTATTCTGTCACAAACTCTATTTCTCTCCCAACACAAAACTGTAACACAATAACACATAATTAGATTCAAATTATATAACAAACAGGAAGTATAATTCACAACAACAGAATAGGAGAAGGAAAAAGCCAAAGCGAAGGAGAAGAGAGGAAGAAGAGGATTTATCAAATTAGGGATTTGACTAAAAATTAGGGATTTGTTGTTTTTATTCATTGCACAACATAAGAACACAGAGAGGAGACGAATAATAGAAGAAGAGAAGAAAAAAAAAGGGTTTATTAAATTATAGTTACGATTTCAGAAAAAAATTGGGTTTAAAATTAGGGTTAGGGCTTATTAAAATTGGGGATTTGACTGATTTTGGGTTATGATGTAGAACCCAGAAAGTGAAAGAGGAAGAGGGGACGAATTTAGAAGAAGAGAAGATAAAAGAATGGGTTTAAAATTAGGGTTAGGGTTTATAAAAATTGGGGATCTAACGGATTTTGGTTTATAATCCAGAACCCAAAAAGTCGAAGAGAAGGAGGAGAAGAAGAATCGAACAATACATGGAGAAAAACAGAAGAACATTTAAGCAAAAAAATAACACAAACCAGAAAAAAATTAAAATACGAATTGAAGAAAACGAAGACAATAAAAAACAAGAGAGAAGGAGACGGAGAAGAAACAGAACAAAGAAGAAATGGGAAGACAAGAAGAGAGTTGACGTAGACAACAGAGGAGGAGAAGAACGGAGGAAGTAAGGAGAGAAGAGGAGGAGTTCTTATTTTCTTCCTATTGCGTTGTTTCTTTTCTTTTTATCTTCTTCTATTCTTCCTCTTCGTCTCTTCTTCTTCTTCATCTTCGCTTTTTTCTTCGCTTCTTTTGTATTAAAAGGAAAGCAGAGAAGAAGAAGATGGGTCTGTGAACTCACCTTCGGGTTGCGATGTGAGGGAGAACGGGAGAGAGTTTTGCAGAGAATGAGTGAAAGAAAGATGGGAAAGAGGCAAATGGCTAGGGCTTTAATGTTGTTGGGCAAATTTGGAATTAACAAAATAGAGCAGGGATAATTTGGATACGAGAATAGGATTGTCCGTTGGACTCGGTTTTGTCCACTGAATTCGCGTTGGACAGGAAAATTGATTTTAGTCCAACGCGCGTTGGACTTCTGTCCACTGCTTTGTCCCTCACCCCAGTTCCAAACAACTCCCCCTTGGAATTGAGTCCCCTCGCGCCTGTCCTTGCCCTCGTTCCAAACGCAGCCTAAAGGAGGAAACATAGGTTTTATGATGGTAGGTGAAACAGTCATTGCTCTTGATGCATTAGCAGATAATTTGGATGGTCGAATTAGAGGTTTGCCATTGCTATGAAAGGTTATTTATTCTCCCCCCTCTTGTTCCTTTCAACGCATTACACTCTTCTTGTTTTAATGACTATTTCCATGCAAATATTGCTTTGTGAACACCTCCATATCATAACCCGTCCAATAACTCCGGACTATTCTGTTGGCTACACTTCCTGGCGTTGTTTGCAGGACTTTAAGACCACGAAAGAGTGGATTGCCTATATGCATCATATTCCATCGAGAAACATCTTGTGGCTTTGTGATTGGTTAAATGCTTACTCCCATGGCTAAGAACACCTTTTGCCGACAAGTCGTGCTTCTTGCTGGCATCAAGCAATCAACTTTCTATCATCCGACTCAATTTCTTAGGCAAATTGGACAATCACAACTTGTTCTTTGTATGTTCACACCTCCTCAAAATACAAAGAATGGTTAAAGGTAACTACTCATCCAGTAATTTAAAAAATTACTTCGATCTCGGCGTCTAAAAATCATAAATGAACCAGAGCCATCCAAGTCTGAGTCCATGAGAAACAATGAAAAAGATGATGATGAAGGGAATGCCGACAAGAATTGGAAGCATAAGAGGCCAAGAAAACATTGATACTCATGACAAATGAATGTCATCACATCTATAATGCATTTAATAATGTGACAATGTTCCTTATACAATCGGGAGTGTGTCTCTATGGAGAGGTGGTGCTGAAGCAAGAGAAGGTCCGACCCATGTTAGTGAAGTAAGAAGTGATTTTAAAAGAAAACTAATATAAGAATGCGCATATTGTTGTGTATCAAAATTTTTTGATGAAGAATTATCTAACTTCGAAGAAGAATTGTTATCTTTGCATTTTTTCTAAGAAGAGTTACGTAGTTTCGGTTTTGTCATTTGTTGGGTTATGTTGTATGGAGGCCCACTTGAGGTAGTGGGGCCCACGAGGTCCACCCATAAGTTGGGTGCTCACCTTGTAACCCTAGTTGCCTCCTATATATACATGTTGTTCTATGGCACAAATACCAAGAACATTACATACATAGGGTGGATAGGTTACACCCACACATACCACACACACAGCTATAGAGAAGAGAGGTTTAGGCCGTGGAGACTACAGGGGTTGCTCCGATACACCGTGACAATCCTTCACGACCGGTAGATCAAGACCTGGACTCCAAGACCTGTTTGCTTCCGCTGCTAGGACTCCAAGTAGGTGTCCTAATTTATCTTATTCAGGAAATATATGTTTTCCTTCATTGGTAGCGGAGCCTAGAGTCTTTATCTCTGGTCTAAGTTTCCAATCGAATGCTTTTTTTTCGTATGTTTCACATGTTCACATGCTTGTTTTTTTTTGCCTAAAACATGAATCGGTAAAATATGTTTACTGAAATTGTGTAATTTATATGTATGAATTGCAAACTTTGTTTTAGTCAAAATGAAGAATTAAGGCATGTGTGAGACATGTATCCTTGCTGTGTAATCTGAAAAATATATATGAGGGATATTTTTTTATTAAGTATTCCCTTTTTTTTTCTGTGTTGATCCAAATAAGTACTAGAACTGTGAATTAGGGAACAAAGAAACCAGTTGTGTGTTGATCATCCCTTTCACACTGTCCAGAACATAGAAAATCAAGAACATATACAGAGAATATCAATTTATATATTAAAAAAAAAAGGAAATGAGGCTTGATAGTGAGCAGTTTCACGGCTTCCGATCAATCAAACAACACCTCATTTTTTTTATTTCCCTTATAGAACAGCAATTACACAGAATAGTTATAAAAAAAAAGGATGTAAATCATCCAAAAGCTGTGTGTTTTTTGTTTGTTCCTCTTTTGCAAAACAACAAAAAAAAACAAAAAAACAAAACCCGAAAACCCACCCACATCACTTTGCTGCACACGGCGGCAGATGGCATAGCTGCTGCACATGGCAGTGACCGAGGCCGGAGGGGGCTGCGCGACCGACCTCTTTCTTCGGCTGCGAGACGAACCCACGGTACCATGTTCCGGGTGGATGGCCTGCAACGGCGGAGCAAGATCGGGCGGCTGACGGCTGCACGACGAACTCCACTGGCTGACCACGGGCGAGCAGGGATGCCGGAGAAGGCGAGGCGGCGTTTGTCGTCGTCGAGCCGCTCGGTGCCGCTGCGTCCTCGTCGGGTTTCTGGGCTGGCAGGAGTGGACGGCGAGGGCGCGCGATCTGTTCGCGTTTCCGGCAGCTGTCGCCTCTGCAACCTCTGGCCGCGGCGGGGGCGACGTGGCACGGTGCTGGGCGGAACAAGCTGCTCGGCCGGGTGTTGAACCGCTCACAGTGGTGGCTCGGGGCGGCGGTGCCTACTCCTGCAAATCCGAGAAAATTTTTTTTAAAAGAGAATGATAGAAACGACGGTTGTATGACTTTTAATGCTATTTAATGCAAATTCAATACCCACAAATTATTCTCTTTAAATACCCACTAACACCACGTTTTTTTTTTATTATGCAATGTAAGCTGTCACCAGCCTTTATCCCATTCACTCAAAACGTTTTTTTTTTAGGTAAGTTTTTTTTGGGTTAAATGACATTGGGTCATGGGCACAAGGCCCATTTTTTTTGGGTAGTTTGTTTTGCTAAAAAATCCATTTTTTTAAAAAAAAATTTGGATCAATTTTTTTTTGCTGCTCACCGCGAAAAAAAAGAAAAAGAAAAAGGGAAATATTTTTTTGTTTTCTTTAGCTAAATGAGCTATTTTAAACATTTTTTTTAACAAATAATAATTCATAAGTATATGTTAATGTGTTTAACATACTTATGTATTAATGTTAATTAGTTTAACACAATTATGCAATAATGTTAATTTGTTTAACATACCTTTGCACTAATGTTAACTATTTTAACACACCTATGAATTAATGATTAATTAGTTTAATATGTTAATTTGTTTAACATACCGGTGTATTAATTTTTTAAATAAGCTTAACACAATTATGCAATAATGTTAATTCGTTTAACATACTTGTGCATTCATGTTAGTTTGTTTAACATGCTTTCCATGATGTGTTGATATGTTTAACATGTCATTGTATGCTTTAATAAGTTAAGGCAAGGAATAAAAAAAAAATAGCAAAATTTATATAATTAATTAGGCTAATACCCTTTATGTATTTACTTTAAGGACGATGATTGGGAACATAGCGAACTTTCGACTCCTAGTTGTACACTGATTTATTAGCCTCGTTGATTACAAATTTTTGCTACACAACATATATGAAAAGTGAACATCTAAATCCCTGCGTGTTTTAGTTATACAAGTATGATTCTCATTAAACTTTATTCATCCTATTTTTTATATAGCATGACTGCTGCTGCTACCACAGCCATCATCGCGGAGCTCAACAAAGGGTTGAAGCTCAATGGCGATAATTACGCTATATGGAGCGTAAAAATTCAGTATGTGCTGGAAGAGCAAGAGGCTCTGGAAGCCATCAACCAAGTCATGAATGAGCCTGAAGCTGGCACCACGGATAAGCATAAGGCTGACCGTGC
>JAKUCV010006354.1:0-17643 GCA_028386065.3 Turnera subulata
CGATGGCTCCCTATAGTCTCTGGATTGGACCGTTTTCGGGTCTTAAAATTGTGAAGACAAGACGATGCCTGCACTGAAAAGACATATTTGTTAAGAATTTCTTGTGTTTATGAAGAAAATGGAGAAGAAAGGAAAAGATAAGGAAGAAGAGGAGGAGCAGCCACAATTTTTCATTCTCACCATAACCGGTTATTGAACCTGGTATAAATACAAATAGGTAGGTGTAATAGTTATAGCATCCATCTAATTAATCACGTTTTATAACACTCCCCCTTGAATGTTATTATACATTAGGTAGAATACGCTTAGGGAGAACTGTCTCATTAAAAACCTTACCAAGAAAAAACCCTGTGGGATAAAAACTTGGTGAAGGAAAAAAAAGTACGGTGCGTATTCTACTCCCTCTCATTTTGGCCTCTCTTGGTTTCTTGATGTCGTGGCACTCTCTTGGTTTCTTGATGTCGTGGCATGTCAATTATCTCCTTGTCAACTTCAGAGGATGTGTGCCTTGTCTGATCATTTTTGATACATCATTACTCCAACTGGACAATGTAGGTAGTTTTATCTTCATAATTTGTTGTTGGAGCATCTATCTTGCCCTCTTGCTTTTTGTAGTCACAATGATGCAACAATTTCATGTATAAAGTTGTGACAGATGTCCGGCTGTGCCTTTTGTGGATTATGTGGGGGATCGGCATCTGCAAGAACCAACTCTTCTTTCTTCGGGCTTACAGGATTAACATGACACCACATCTTTTATACCCCGAAGATAAGAATAAATTTATATCTTGCCAATAGGCTTAAGTCAAAAGCTTCAGGCTTTATTTTCTTAGCAATACATATTGTACTTCAACAGGGTACTTCAGGACCAATCTAATAGCACGGTATTTGGAAGCTTCTTCGAGAGCTCCAATCATAAATAAGTTTATCCATACTCAAAATGATTTAAACTATGTAAAGATCAATTCAGCTCTATTTTGTAATTTCTCGGGAATTAGTTACTTCGGGCAACTTGGATCCTTCAGGGATCTTCATGTATATATCATGGCTTATGGATCCTTAATAATAGGCTGTAATAGCATTCATTAGATGCATTTCTAATACTTTTCATATACTACCAGACTTATCGAAAGTAATTGTATCCACCACAGGGGAGTATATCTCCTCATAATTAATACCTAGTCGTTTGGGTAAAAACTTTGTGCCACAAACCGTGCTTTACATCTCATTATTTATTTCTTTCCGTACAAATACCCTTTTATGACCAATTGAATTTTACACCTTTTGATGTACGGACTACAGGCCCGGAAATTTCTCGCTTCATGCGAGTCTAACACAGCCTTTAATAATGTTTCTCTATTTTGTCCAATCATACTACGCCTATATTCGCCAATGTAGGTTCATGATCCTCATATTATTTAGCGCTATATTATAAATAAAACAAATATTCCGTCGACGGTTATTTCACGTCGGTTCCATCTTACTTCTGACACTGTAATTGAGATCTCATCATATTCACTTATTTCAGGTACCTGAGTTACTTCTGGAACTTTATCACTTTGTGTCAAAGAATCAACCTCTTCTAGAGGACTTTTAATTCAAACCTCTACTGGAGGCCATATTTTCTTACTGGGGCCATCTTATCACATTTGCTCCTTTTTCTCTATTGAGAATTTCTTTTCTTTTTGGAACCGGGTATAAACTATAGATTCATTTGCATACTTACATTGTTCTTCAGGAACATCAATCTAAACAGGAGCATTTGCAGCTGGTATATGGTCACACTTAATTTAAATGTGTCTGGCAATTACATATCAATTTTCTACAAATGAGTCATCTTCTTTTGATTATATGAGGATCATCATTCATATATATAATGCATTTCAATAATCTTGAATCTTGATCCAGCTGCTTCTTTCCTCCCCCTTATGTTGGGTAAACTCTATCATCAAATTAACATACCTAACATACACAACATATATTCCCAATCTTCTTTAAGAACCAACAAAACAATGCTATGGTGGAGCATTTTTATACTATATAATCGATGGTTCGAAGATGGGAGATACTAAGTATGTGACCATTAATCAATTAAAGGGGAGATCTTATCATGTTGGCTTGATGCACTCAAGTGTTGCTGCATATAAAATACCATTTTCTCAAAACAGTAATATTTCATCAATGGTCCTGCAATCAATTGTCAATATGGCCCAGATCTCTTTGAGTTTATTTCCAATGATATACATTCTCCATTGAAGAAATATACCAGCATTATCTAGACATATAGTCTAGTAACATAAGTAGGGATATGTTCCCGCAAGTGGCTTAATCATTAAAACAAGTGCGTACAATGCCAACTTGCGTCACACAATGGACCATCTAGTCGATGCATCGTAAAAATTACCTAGATGGTCAACACGGCGGAGTTATTGGTCCGCATACATGTCCCTGAATTATTTCCAAAACTTGCTGGTGATTCCAGGCCAATCTCATCTTAGGAAGGCCATATTATTAATTTCGCAACAAACAAACACATGGAAATTCATTGACTGTAAAAACTCCTGGCTTTTCAATGAATGACCAAATAAATTTTGTGCATCATTATTTACCCGGGATGGCCCAACCGGTCATGCCAAACAATATGTCCATGTACCAACTTCAAGTCGGTGCCAGCTGCAGGCTGGATAACTTAGAAAAATTATTTACCAGCTTCTGGTTGGTGCATACTAGCTATAAATTAAATATCTATCAGTCAACTTCAAGTCGGTCTCAGCTTTAGGCTGTATAAACTTGTGTATTTAAACACTGAAAATTGCTAGCTTCAGGCTAGAGCATTTCAGCTTCTGGCTGGATATGGTAAGTTTATTAACTTAAATTGCTAGTTTCAGGCTGCAATATATGTGCTAATATTAGGCTTATATCTGCCACTCATGTTGGAAAAGATCAGAATTATTGAGCAAACTTTTCCAAAAGCAACTTTGGAGTTTTGTGAAACCGAAAAATCTTCAGGATCTTTTCGGAGATAAGTGAAAGGGTCCACATTTGAAATACTGACACGTAGCTGTCAAAGCTCAGGCTATAAATGAGGGCAGAAATATGTGTTAAAACATGTAGATTCAGAAAAACTCAGAAAAAATCAACAAGACAAAAAAATGCCTTCCCCAGCTACTGTTTTCTTTGTTGAGGGTGCCTCTCTAGGAAGAAGAAATAGGTTAGCTTATAGCATGATGAATGAGCAGCAAGAGGAATTACCGAATGATCTGGCGAGAATTCCTCGTTTAGTGTTTGTTGATGAACTATATTCATCTAGGTTCTTTGTAACTCCTATGGAGGAAACATTCTTCCTAGAGGACTAAAGCAATCTAAGGGCTTCCTTTTACGGCTCAGCTAATTCTATCATGTCTTTCATATCTAATAGACTACAGGATTTTCAGCTAGAGCCTTCATGTCAAATTTTAAATCAAAGCAGTTATTATCAGGTTTCCATGATGGCTCGGAGCGTCCCAAGGGTGACTGGGTTACCACCTACATGGCCTAAGGTACGACTTTTACTGTGGAATTGCAGGGGTGTAGCAAGAAGGTCTCAAGATTTTGTTCGTACCTTAAGGCATCTGAAGAATCAGTACAAGCCTAACATGGTACTGATTACTGAGACTTTGTGGCAAGCAGGAGAAAATCATGGTGTGATTCCACTTCGTTTTCCTCCAACGAACCGGTTTGAGATACCTGGAGAAAACAACAGGGGTGGTATGTGGTTCTCCTAGAACGACAGTGTTAGGGTCAACATTAATGGTGAGGCTCAGAGTTTCAGGGTTAATGTTGAACCCAACAGATAGATTACTGTTTAAACATATGTATGAGAACCATTCTTCTTTGAATGTTCTCCAGTTATGTATCCGTTTATGCAATAATAATATGCATGTTTGCTTTGAGCCTTTTCCATTTATTATCTCATTTACGCCTACAGGCACAAATAATTATACTGTTTTGTTCGCTTCAGGGAATAGATCAGAGTCAATTCATCGAGATCCATAATAATTCATTTTATTACTAGGGGTGTTTGTACTCTTCAAGAGTATATGCTCTTCCAGAGCGTAAATGTACGATCTTCTAGATCATATTAAGACATGCGTTCTTCAAGAACATATTCGAATTTATGCTCTTCTGGAGCGTGTTAATCTTTTTCTCATTTCGAGATATCATAATATGTTATATTGACATCCACACATATAATTCTCCCCCTGTGGATGTCAATTTTGCATTGTCTTCGAGACTAATGCTTGAGGCATTATGCTTGAAACAATTATAAAGTACTGAAAAGTAAATAAAATAAATTGCAATGCGTAATAATTAAACTGAACATAAAATAAATTGAAAATAAAATGAATTGCTCCTTCAGGGTAAGCAAGTATAATATCCACCTTCTGGTGGTCATAAAATTTCCATCTTCTGGTGGTAATAGTTTTTATTTTTGATTTTCCTTTGAAAGGATCTTCAGGATCTTTTGAATGGTAAGACTTCGAGTCTTCGTTGTATTTTCCGTTATTGAGTCTGCTGGACTCTAATATTTGGCTTCCTGACTATTATTACGTAAATTCCTGTCGGCATTTAATACCCATAATGAATTTCTTCTGGAAATTATAAGGGTCTCGAATAACATAATTTAAATAAATGATGAAATAACTGAAAAATTAAAAGTAATGGGCCTTACATAAATTAGCCCAATAAAAATGAAATTATCGCAAAGCAAATGCGATGGGCCTTATACGAACCCAATAAAATCGTAAAGAAGTTAAAACGAGAAATTAAGTACAATGGGCCTTAAATGAGCCCAATTGAAATGTAAAGAACATAATATTAAAATATAATGGACCTAATATGAGCCCAAGCTTAAAATAAATGAAAAATAATAAAATAAATACAATAGCCTTCCGGGCTTGCCGGGAAAAATCCAAGGTATCGAATTCCGGCCAAATACTTCTGGGCTTGTCGGGAAAATCTCGAGACGTCAGATTCCGGTCAAACACTTCTGGGTTCGCCGGATTCCGACCGAACACTGTTCACGGTCGCCGGATTTCGGCCAAAATCACTGATTACCGTGCAGGAAAAATTAAATGCTATGGGCCTTTTAATAGCCCAATCGGAATTTAAATATAAAAAAACCGTAAAATATGTTTACTCGATAAATATTTCAGCAATAATATATAATATATAGCATATTAATATCCGGTTACTATTCCGGTATATATATTTCCATCCTCTCCCCTTTTTTCATTTTTTTTCTTTTTCTTTCTTTTTCTTTCTTCTCTCCCTTTTTTTCTGGTGTTTTTTTTTATGGTCTGGGCCGTGAACAGTACAGGCCCAGTTTTTTTCCTTTTTTATGGTTTGGGCCGTGAACAGTACAGGCCCAGTTTTTTTTTTGAAGTATTGGGCCGCACAGTGCAGCCCAGGCCCAAAACCCACAACCCCCGGGTCAAAACTTGACCCAGACCCGGATCCGACCCGGTTGCAGAAACGGGCCGGGGTCATCTTCAACTTGCCTCGACCCGCCCATCTAAACGGGATGCGACCCGGCAAATCACGGGTTTGCACCCATAGACGGCGGCAGCGGCGGCGTAGCAGCGCGGGAAAGGTGTTGCGGGCACGGCGGCGACGAGGCGACACAAGTGGCGCCGGGAAAACGGTGCGACGCTGCTGGTGGCGTTGACAGCGGCGCGGGGAAGAGGATCCGTGGATTTCTCGCGGGTCTTCTCCCTGTGGCGGCGCGTCACCGGCGGAAACGAGGCGGAGGTGACGGCGTCTGGTCGGCGATGGGGTGAGGATGCCGACGGTGGGGGTGGTGAGACGGGTAGTTGCACGGAACGATTACTGATGAACAGTAACCGTGGTGCAGTTTTGTTTTTTGCTGCCATTTTTTTTCTTCTTCTTCCTCAGTATTCATCAAGCTCGGGTTTTCTTTTTTCTGCTTGAAACATACATTGGGTAGAGGCTATCGTGCTGATAACGTGTTAAGAATTTCTTGTGTTTATGAAGAAAATGGAGAAGAAAGGAAAAGATAAGGAAGAAGAGGAGGAGCAGCCACAATTTTTCATTCTCACCATAACCGGTTATTGAACCCGGTATGTAACGACCCGGGTAAAATTTTCATGTTTTTTACCAAGCTGTTTTGACTTTTACGGTGGTTAATAAAATTTTATCGCGGTTAATCAAGAATTTTACCATTCCAAGTCAATTTTTATTATTTTCACTAATATTTTTACTACTTTTAAAATTTTTGTGATTGTTATTATTTTTACCATTGATAACTTTATTTTCCTAGTCAACATTAATAGTAATATTACCATTAATTTGCCATGATATTTTTGTTGCAATGACTTACTAATTGTAATTTAAAAAGAAAATTTTCATCTTTTATTTCTATGATATTTGATAAATTAATATTTGGAAATATATTTTGAATTTTATTAAAGAATAATTGTTAAATTATGTTTATGTTTTACAAAGATTAAGTTAAAATGTTAAACACAAGGGTTGGTGTAGTTTCATCCGATACGACGTAGTTTTGGCGAAGCCAAAACATAAAACACAAACCAGGCTGCGTTTTGACCAAGGCTGTTGACTGTGGCTTGAGGACGTCCAAAACGACGTCGTTTTGAGTGTCGGCAAGGCACAGTCATTTGCCCGACAGCCCATACCTTCCTTTCTTTTTCACATTTTCCAATTTCCTTTCCTGCCTTCTTTTTTTTTCTCCTTTCACCGACCCTACCCCCTTTCTTTTCCATTTCTTCTCTTCTTTTCTCTTTGTCATCTACCTCCCATCATCCTCTTTAATTCTCCCCTCCCCTCAAACCGATTCTTACACCTCCCCTGCAACCATCTTCTTCCTCTGCTCCCTTCCCCTCTCACACGTTGCTCTCTCTCTTTCACCACAAAAACACGCCGCCACCTCAACCATCCTCCTCCTCTTCCTTCTCCCCACGGTCTCCTCCTTCCCTCCCTCTCGCTTCTACTGCCGGCGCACCAAGTCAGACGAGCCACCCCTGCCTCTGCCTCGCGTGCCACCAGCAGCAGTCGAGTGACGCTGCCGCCGACCTGACGAGGAGCTTGAGTCGCCGCCCGTGGCGTGCTGGTCTTCCTTTCCCTGTTCACGCGCCGACGATCTCCCTCCACCCTCTGCAAATCCGCGCCACCACCGAGTCCAGCACGACACCGCGCCGCCTCTTCCTTCTTCTTCCTCGCGACGCCGCCATCTCTTCCCCCTCGCTGTCCAGTGCCTCTGCTACCGACGGCGTCCGGCCTTGCTTCTTCTCTCCCTTGTGCGTCACACGCCGCCACTGCTTTCCTCCCCTGAGCCGCCACCGGCGAAGCCAAGACTGGGTAAGTCTCTGGTCGCGCCTCCCTCTCTCCTCTTCGCTTTCTTTCTTTAGATTTCTCTTGGGTTGTATTTAATCGGGTTTTAATTAATTGTTGTGGGTTCCTGTTTGATGTCGGTTTGTGTCGTAACTTCTGGATGTGGTTTGAACTGGGGGAATTCAGGCGAGGTGGAAGATGGTGCCGCTGTTGATGTTGCTGTGGGCGTGGGTTGGTGTGTTTTGGGTGGCTGACGCAGTGGTTTGGTGGTTTTCCGGCCACCGGAAAATTGCTGTGGTAATGGTCACAGTGTTGGTGGCCGGGTTGATGATGTGGTGGTACGGTGTTGATGTGGTTGAAGAGCAGTAGCCGAGGACTGCTGCTGTGAACAGTACTTGCCGGAATCCGGCGAGATTCCGGTGTCTCGGAAATTTTTCGGCGAAGTCTCGGGTATTTTCTAATGGTCCCAGACATCGAGTTTTTGGGTAATTACCGGACCCTTCAGACTCTTCATAACCATAACGGACTCGGACTTTTCTTTATAACGACGTTAATCAAACGAACGTTAATTTTATTTAATCTAATCTTAATTTTATGATTTATGCTTTAATTTCCATTATGTCTTTTAATTTATATTTTAATTTGTTTTTCCGATTGGGCTACAAAAGAAGGCCCATGGTATTATTTATTTTTCGGACTATCGAATTTACGCTTACTCGGGCTAATAACGATAAAAGGCCTAGACATATATAATTATTCTATTTTACCTTTAATAACTAGAACGGTATTGGCTATATACATAGTTATACTTTTATAATGTTATTTATATTTCCTTTGGGTAAAAATAATATTGGACCTATACCTTATCTTAATTATTGATCTATTACAACTATATATATCGTATAATGTATTGCAGCTATTCTCACCGGCTTAGATATTGCTAGACTATATCCTTGCTTAACAATTATAGTTTTATGTATGCATGTACTTATGATTATATACGTAGATATTTAATTATAATACAACTACAAATTCGCATAAATACTTTATGCTATACATTGGCTACGTTAATTTCATACCGTTGGAAATAATTTCCATTAAACGAGTTATTATAGGATATACTAAATTAAATAATATTTTGACATATTTATTGTTTTCATATTATATAATTATTGTATATAAAACATATAGGTATTTAGTATTTAATCGGGAATAATATTATTTACGTCATATGGACAATGAGTATTTAACGGGTCGTGACTTGATTTAGTTACAAACATATATTTTCTTAAATATACATCACATACAAGGGTACGTGTATATATGCTTCCCTGTCATAAGCAGCCTAAGGGCCGAGATATCGGCTTGGCCGCTTGGTTTTGATTTTGACTTATGATGGATAGGATTGGTATATCAGATGGAAAATAAATTATTAGTAACCTCCACAGAAATGAATAAGAAAATTATGGAAATAATAAAAGGAACTGATAAGCCGCCTAATAATTCTTAACCGGCATCATGCATAACCATCTTATTTGTGCATTATAAGTGATTATTGTTGTTATATTATAGGAATATCAAGGCTTAACCGGATACCAGCTTCCGAGGAGTATCAGGTGAGGTTGCATATACGTCATTCCACCCGTGATAGCCGGGATGGTTGGTCTTGGAACCACATAGGTCCCATTGCATCTTATGGTTTATTGATTTTGGTATCTTTGTGATATTTGTTGATATTTGTTGTGATGATAGATAAACCCTGATATGTGCCCGTAATGCTGTGTGTGTTTCTTTGATGTTTGTGTATTTTTGTTGATAGATTGATCTGCTGGAATAAATATTGACTGTTACCTGATTGCTGTGAAATTATTGATGCTGTTGTTGGGTTGTGATAGATTTGTGTATAACGTGTTGGAATTAATGCTGAGCTGTAAATTTCGAGTAATTTGTGTCATGAGTTTGAGATAAGAGATTGAGTCTGTGGGATTAACCTGAGATAATAGAAATTGGGAAATTGATGAAAGAGTATTGGATTGAACTGGAATTTGAGATGATGATATATTTGTCACTTGGGAAGTAGTGGTACGACTAGATGGTTAGAGGCTAGTTCTGTGGTGTCATGGCCAGAGGGTTAGTTGGTTGGGGTGTTGACCCCGGTTTTGTGATATTGGGATGTTGATCCCGGATTTGTGATATTGGGGTGTTGATCCCGGATTTGAGATATTGGGATGTTGATCCCGGATTTGTGATATGGGATGTTGATCCCGGATTGTGGTGGGGCCTGGCATCCAGAAATAGTTAATAACCAGGTACGACCCTAGCTTGTCCAGTGACGGGGCCCGGAAGATAAAACTGGTAATAAGAAAATAATTAAGCATTCTTTTGGTCTTGGTTCAGCCTTGATTATGATGTGCTTGTACTTGTTGGGTTGTGATGTGCTATGTTCACTTGCATGTTGTTTCATGATCATTCTTCGGGAGGTTGTCAGTTCTCGGATTAGTCGGTTGACCGTGGTCGGCATAGGTTGCCGGTTTACGGGTGTTAATCATTGTCGTTGGTTGTGAATAGTCCTTTGTTGTTGGCATCGGTTGCCAGTTGTCCTTTGTTTGTTGGCTTCTTCTGATAATTGTTTGGATTGGTATCACTTGTCGTTTTTGACCGGATAGTGAGAATTGTTGTTGTGGTTACGAGTTGTTGTGGTGACTGCTATTGCCGTGCTGAGTTGTGATTCTCCCCGGGGACCGGTTGTGATGTTGATTGGGTATGGTCCGTGCTGGTTGCCGGCTACCCGGTGAGCGAGGCTCACGAGATGTTGAGATTGTTTTGGTACCGGGTTAGATGAACAACAAGCACAGTAACGGTATGTCAACATACGATGAGGAACCTTTGTTGAGTATAGTCTGTCAGGACTAGAGCATGTATTGTATAGGCTGTTGAGATTGGGTCGGGTACCCAATGCGTAGTCGAGTTGAAGTGTCCTGGTCGGGCACCAGTGTATGGCACAGTTAGTGTTAGATGGTCAGTGCATTGCATAGTCGATGGGGTGGACATTTGCATGGTTCGCATTGTTCTTTGTGACTGTATTTGATTAGTGATCTGTTCACTATTTGTATGCCGTTTTATTGTGCGTTACTGTTAAGTATGCTATGTTGTTCATCACGAGTTATGTGTCGGTGAGATTGTGGAGAATCTCACCCCTCACCTGCCCCATCGGCAGGCTATGTTGTACTTTGTGCAGGAATGCGTCTTGGCAGGCTGCGGCATCTCCTTCGAAGGATCTGGATCCATAGTGTTGCATCGAGTCGATTCATACTATTGTTGTATTGTTAAAATTGCTTCCGCTGTGCTTTTGATATTGTTGTACCCGAGGTCGGGTGACATAATATTATCTTTGGGCCGTTGGGCCAGATTTTCCTGTTATATTTACTGTTTGTGCCACGTGTCGGCACTGTTGTTTGGTAATTACTGTTTGTTGGGTAAATAGTGGTCGGGGTGTTTCACGGTATAAATACAAATAGGTAGGTGTAATAGTTATAACATCCACCTAATTAATCACGTTTTATAACAATATTTTTCTTTTGGGTACATTGAGAAGACAATTCTTGATAAAGACCGTTGAAATACTTAACAACAATAATATGTCCCCATAATAAATTTCCTACTCAAAAGTGGTTGCGATGCAGGGTATGAGCTGGTTAATTGTAAATTAGTTATCAGTGTGGTCTGAAGAAACAAACTTAATTATCTGTCCAACGTCTAAATCAAGTAAGTTGTACTCGAGCATAGAGATAAAAAGAAATAAAACGCTGAACTTCATAAATCTCTGTTTTTTTTTTTCTCAACGAGTTCGATAATGTTTTTTTTTTTTCTCAACGAGTTCGATAATGGATCGGTTTTAATGGGATTTGGATTCTCTCCTGTACAGTATTCAACGGGAGAGATCCTGTTAAATAAATACCGTTGATTTGTTTAATCAAGGGCCCTAAAATATATAAGGTAAGGAAAATTAAAAAAATTAAATAAGGTAAAAATAAATTCTCACCAATGATTTTGAAAATCATGACCACGATTTAACCAACAGGACATAACTTTACAGGAGAGGATCTCAATCCGTTTTAATGGGATTGGGCTCCTCTCCAGTAATGAATAACAGCATAGATCCTGTTGAGTTAATCTACTCCCTCCAAAAGATCCAACGGCGCCTAATTGAAAAAAAATATAAACACAAAAAACGAAAATTAATTCCTAATGTTGCCGCTCTTTTTCTTGTGCTGTTATTACTCACGTTTTCTTGTACAGACTTCTACTAGAATTTTAAAGATATATACTTGCAAATCTTCTTGACACAAAAGATGTTTAGGTTTCTCTCCTCCAACTAGATAAATATTTTTTCGGACCATTGGGTTGGCTTTGGAAGATTTCGACAAGGCTCAATGCTACAAAAGCTGTAAACCTTAAATAATCTGGTCATCTCTTTTGGGAGTCTGGTGGAAGATGTAGTGATTTGTTACATTTTCACTTGTATTTTAGAGTCCTACCAGATGGAGTTTCATCAAACATAAAAATACAATTTATATGTATTTATGGATGCATGGAATAAGGATTTTTTTTTTGGTGCTAATGGAATAAGGATTCTAACGATGAACTTCCATTCTAGCTCACTGAGAAGATTTCTCTCTAAATAATTGAATAAAAAGAAGATAATGCGAGTAATATTGGTGTAATAAAAAAAATAAGATAAATAAAGACTAGCAACAAGAATGTAATAAAAGAAATAAGATAAATAAAGACTAGCGACAAGAATGTGGATTAATTTGTTACCTTTTTATTTATATTTTTGTTTTTAAATAGGTGACGTTTGGATATGTTGGAGGGAGTAGATTGACTCAACAGGATGCATGCGCTCTTATTTATTACGGGAGAGGAGCCATTCGTATTAGACTATGTCTGTCGAGTCACATTACTGGAGCGTGGACTCGTCTGTATAGACTAATAATAAGCAATTGGGGTCTGAATGGAGATTTAAATGGGGCCTGTAATGTCTGCTCTCCAAACACAAACTTTGACCCACTCTCGAGGCCCAATCTCTATGGACTCAAGCCTGCTGAGACGTTGGACAAAAGAAAGTGAACAGAGATATGAAATGTTTACTTTGAATGGGCGATTGGAAAAGCTTAATTAAATCGGATAGAATCTGTTGGGAGAAAATATTAACTCAGATATTAATTGCTTGGATTGGCGACGCTTAAATCTGATGAAATGTGATTCTTAATTTGTTATGTTTACTTTTCTCATCATTATTCTTTTTTTTTTTTTTACCTAATTTATCGAATTTGATCTAGAAAGAATTTGTTTGATTGTATATATATTTCACACTATTTTTCTTCTTTGTTGATCACACAAGTGCAGTTATAAGCTTATTCCGTAGTGTACTACTAATGTTTGTGATAAATAAGATAAAATAAACTTTCAATATAAGCTAAACCATCGTTTCTTATTTTTGTCTTCTCCATTATAACTACTTGGATATTTGAAATGCAAATTACATCAAAACCGAACTTCTTGTCTGGGTACACATTTCTTTGCCCAGAAAACATGAATCAAAGACTGCAGTTTTGTTTCTTTGGAATTGAATTAACCAATTGCTTGAACGCATCTCATCATATCATTCCGGTGGACGTTATTACATTGATAAGCACAAATGCATTAATGCAGATCTGTTACCTTATCAATCACTTCCCTAACACAAAAAGCAAACCTTTACATCCTCTCCATCCGCCGCAAAACCAAAAAAACACTCCAATCAAAGTCACAGTGACCCTAACACCACCTCGGCCACATATTACACAACATGTAACTCTGACCCAAACCCCACACCTAAGTTAAACATGCGGCGGTTACATCCCCTCAATTCCTCACAGACCTCACGCGCGTCCCCACGTGTCAGGCACCGTGACCCCACTGTCACGTTTTATATCTTCCACTTCACCCTTTCTTTTCTCCCTCTTCCTCTCTGTCTCTCTCTCTGTATCTTCCTTTTTTTTTTCTTAAATACGAAAAAAAGGATATGTACGCTACGGCCACCAGAGCCGCTCGTGTCCTCACACGTGTCAGGGGGGAAAAAATCGCAAGTTTGGTTTGGGTCTCTTTGGGGGTATATAATTTGGATCTACCATATGAGACCAGCATCTTGGGTGTCGATTCCTGGCATCTCCTATCAAGATCCCACTCTCAACTTGCCAGATCTAACGGCCCACATTCCTCCTCCCCTGCTAATAAATTATCATTTCACACCCTCGTATCCTTCACCCACAAAACGCAAAGCAAACACACACACATTTGGGTCTTGACCAAAAACCCACCCAAAACGCGAAAAATAAAACAGACAAGTAGAAAATAAACATGAACGCCTTAGTTTCTTCTCCTGCTCCGGTGGTGGATGCCTTGGTCTTCGATTATGTTACCTTCGGCATCTTCACTATTGTCAACAACCTCTGGACGTGGGTCGCCGTTATCACTGCGGCTGTCAGCTTCTGGAGGATCAGAGCCGTCGCCGTAGCCTTCTCCGTGAAGTCCAAGCCGATAACACCACCACAGGCTTGCATTGACTCCTCGCTCCAGTCTTTTGATACGGTACCGTCAACGTCGGCCCCTTCTTCAAGAACTGCTGCCGTTACTGCTACTACTACTGCTCTGTCGGGTTTTGAAGAGAAGGGGATGACAAAAGGGAAGTTTGTAGTGTACTACCGTGAGGAGGAGGAGGAGGAGGAGAGAGAGAATGACGGTAACGGTGACGACGAGGAATGTTACGGTAACGGTGACGATAATAGGGTGCAGTTGCTGGGTTGTGGGGAGTGGTGGGAGAGTTGGGAGAGGGTGTTGACGACGAGGATGGGGAATGCGGGGTGGTACAGTTACCAGGACTTGACGGTGATTAACGGCAACGTTGTTCGGTTGTGGGATGGGGTTAGGAGAGAAAAGTACAGCTCATCAGGCTGTGTTATGTGGTAGTAGGTGCTGGATTAGGATATTGTAATAGTAGTTTGTATGGTCTTAGACTCTCTCCATCGACCAATCTTCTTTAAAATTTTTCTATAATTAATTGTAAATATATATTGTTGGCTTCAACAACCATTGATTGAGCAAGCAAATCAGCAATCTGTAATGTTGCAAGATTTTTGGCTTATAGTAATTGCCAATAATTAAGAAGTGGTTCCCGGCATTAATTAATTATTCTCTCCAGATTATTAATTTGGTTTGTTCCGTTTACGTTCATACGTTGGGTGACTCTAGTGGGTGTATCAAGTGGCAGGCAGGCGACACTTGCAATGTTATTGCCAGGTATCATCAGGGATGTATAGTTATGTGTAAGGAGGAAGTGAAATGAAACTGAAATTGGGTGGGTAGCGACAATGATTGCTCTTATATTCGAATACTGCTAGTGTCGATGCATGTTGTGTGTTAATTGATGCTACTTGCCACCTGTTACCAATTCATGGTGCGTGTTTGAAAACCTGTTTCGAACAAAAGCAACCAGTTCGAAATTAATTGGGTCAATGTTCATCGATCTAGCTATAGCTACTTTCGTGAGAGTTACACACGTCTTGTCTAAAAAATAACGCCGCTACTCGATTAGTAATCAACAATTGGGTCCTTGGTGGAGCTTGCTGGACTCTCAGCTGGAAGATGATGGGCAATCCTGTTTGTGCTAGTTTGGTGTCGTCTTCATTCCAGCTAACTGTTACTAATAACTAGCTAGCTAGATGTTTGTTTAACTACGGTAGCAATGTGCTAGCTATGCTTCCATTTTCTGATAATAAAGCTGAATTCAAACAAGCATCTTCACAAAAAACAAGTCAAAAAGCTTGATGATAAGTAAAACTATACTACATAATTAATTAAACCTTCTGGCTTCTGTCAGTAGAGCTAATTAGGTTAGCAAAGATTGTGCTACGCACATTGCCCCTTAAAAATGTGTTTGGAATAAATCTAAATCGACACATATCTTTGATATCAACCATGCATGCATGTGGTTGAGTTATTTCTTTCTTGTAAAAAAAAAAAACTGAAAAAAAAGAAAAGATCTCAATTATGTGGTCGTTGCATGTTTGCTAGAGGACACAGCTATGAAATACTTTATTCATAATCTAACATATCGATATGGAATATCAATGTCATTTTGTCCCCAAATTCAGTATCTGCTGATTTGATTTCGAATACCCAGACATTTCCTGATCTCTAATTGTATCGACAAAGAACCTCCATCTCTGGTGCTTTTACACAAACAAACAGATCCTTGAGTGACACTAGGTACACCTGCTATAAGCAGGTCTGCTAGTTCCCACTTTCCTTTTTGATTTGGTAGATTGTGTGTAATTGGCTAACTAATTCAAAATATAATGGGGAAAGTAAAGGTTCAATCTTTGCAGTGGATCACCATCGTGAGGACCACTGATCTTTGTCTGTACTTAAAAATGCAGCGGACTTATTAGTAGGGGAGGACTGCTACTACAAGAACCACTAAGTAGCCTTTCTCCTGTTACTATCGTTATTATAGCTCTGATTCTTCTCCAATGTTAAAATTAATGAACCGTATATTTGCATTCGTCACCACATTTTCTTTAGACCCAATAATTGCCCCATCGCACCAAAGAAAATGATTATTGGCCTGAACCTGAATTTGATTCCTTCGTATATCCATTAAGCCAAAGACTCTAGAAAATAAGAGTCGTGTATTTGTTGGCTTTTTTAATGTCCCATGATAATTAATCATCTTAACAGCAGCCATAACTGGGGCACATCAACGGCATATTCCTTTTCAATCTGTTTCGTGAAATTGTTACCAGTTAAAGGATCTTCTTACCTTTTCAGCTTGTTTACAGTTGTGGCCAGATGTACCTTTCACCCACTTCAATGAGCCAAGTAGCTTAGCTAGCTGCCTTTGAAAGCTTTTGACCTCATATGGAAAATTAAATCCACCCGTGGATAAGTACAAAAGTGCATATCCAATATCTACATTCCTGAGCACATCATTATGGGATATTCCTTAACCCGGGATAAAATTCGCAGCCTTTCACAGTCTGGCAAATCGAGTTTGAAGTATCTTTGCTTTGCACTTGCACTGTAGCTGTTGTAGTTGACATATTAAGAGCCTTGGGTTGAACGTTATTCAGAGATAGTAAACAAAACAGAACCGGACTAATTAAGTTAACTTTGGGTCACATTTTAAGACTCAATTCTTCAGTAGTGTAATTTTAGCCGATTAAATTCCGAACTCCACGCCATATTTTGTCCTAAGATATATTTATTTTTAAAATTATATTTTGTCTTAAGATTTTGAACAAGGTAATATAGCCTTTATAAAGAAAC
This sequence comes from Turnera subulata, assembly GCA_028386065.3. Lineage (NCBI taxonomy): Eukaryota > Viridiplantae > Streptophyta > Magnoliopsida > Malpighiales > Passifloraceae > Turnera > Turnera subulata. The sequence continues at coordinate 16,720 of JAKUCV010006354.1, forward strand.
ATATGCCCGGACTAATATTGTGAAATTTGGGCCACTAAGCCCAATGGGGGGTAAAGTAGCATTGAAACCTTCCAATTATAACTTGGTCCTTTTAATCGTTCACCTGGAACATTTGGGTCCATAAAGAGGAACCGCATACCGCATAAGAAAAACATGCCCAGAAAACCAATGAGACAGCCAGGAACGAATTGAACAGTTGTTTCCTTTTTTTATCATAAGCTGAACAGTGTCTGAAGGTACCAAGACCGAAGACTCAAATCCGAGGCAACAGTTAATTAGGAGATAAAGGGGGGATATACTACCTTTTGTTAAGAATGGAATAATAGGATCGAGGGATTCTTCGCCGGACTGCCTAGGTTCATCTGATGATAGTCTTTTTGTTAAATCCCTTATATATATACTAAAGTTGATCTTTTTTGTTTACAATATGACTAGAGCTTGAACTGAATCGCTTTTCAAATAACATGTAATACTATATTAATAATTTTTATTCTAAGTAATGCCTTCCGAAACTACACTACATTAATAATATTTAGAGTGTCATGGCACCCTCCAATTTTCTAGCTCTATTATTCTGCTAGTCCCCCCGAACTAGACAAATATTAATTTGGGAGATGATGCCAAAGAGAAATCCTGCTTCCTGCATACAATTAATTGTTCGGTGTATTGTCAATTATGCTTGACCATAGTACTGATAATGTATCAATAATTGGCCCAACATTCAAAAAAACCAGGAAATGCTTGCTGGAACGATTGAAATCGAAGGCCCATGCCATGATGAACTGTTGGATGCAACAAAACACTAGTCATTTACCACCGGGGGTGGTGGCCCAGTGGCAAGGCCTTCAACCTGCCTTCTCTAAGACTCGGGTTCGAGTGCCGGCGCTTCCAGTCAAGCCCCATAGTGTGATGCGGCCGAATATG
>JAKUCV010006354.1:18521-95371 GCA_028386065.3 Turnera subulata
AAAAAACAAAATAAGAGAAAGAAATTTATCAAACACATAAATAGGCCAAAATTTTCATGCGAATTATTTTATTTTTTCTCCTATCATTTGAATATTTTAGTTTTTCTTGTTTTAAATGTAATATTTGTTAAATTTCATTTTTTTGCTTTCTTTTTACCTTTTTTATAATATTTGTAATTTTTAAAAGAACAAAATTATAAAAAATTATAAAATTCATATTTTTTCATCTTTTAAAATTTTTTAAAAATTAAAGAGTAAATTTGAATTTTTGTTTAGTTAAAAATTTTATTTTTATAAAATTTTAGAAACCCAAAAAAATAATTTTATATTTATGTTCTTTTTTCATAAATTGTTTTTCTTTTCTTTGTAAACAAAATAATAAAAAAATAAATTTTATTAAACAGATAACTAAGCCAAAATTTTCCTCGAATTTCTTCTTCTTTATTTTTCCTTTTTCTTTTTTTCTTTTTTATAATATTTTTATTTTTTAAAAAAAATAAAATGATAAAAAAGTATGAAGTCATTTTTTCTTCTTTATTAATTTTTTAAAAATTAAAGAGTCAATCTGAAATTTTTTTCATCTAAAAAATTCATTTTTATGAAATTTTAGAAACCCAAAATTTCATAAAAATTTTTGTTTCCTTTAAAAATAAAATAATAGAAAATAAATTTTATCAAAGGGATAACTTTCTCCTAAGATTTTTCCTTCTTTATTTTTCTTTTTAATATGATATAATTTTTTTTATTTTTTTGTTTTGCTTAAAAAACTAATAATCATTAGATAGTTTGATTTTTTTTTCATTTTTATATTTTTTCTAAAAATTAAAATAAAAAAAGAATCGAACGGTAATGATTTTGCCACGTGTCGATCATCCATGCATTCCGTTAAGTCAACTAACACAATTGGAAAAACCCTAACGGAATGAGGTAAAATGTGGAGTTACAAAGTTCAGGGGGTTAAATACCGGTTTTTTATTTTCAGGGGGTGATCCTAGTTTGACCGAAAGTACAGGGGGGTAAATTGTAATGAAGCCTATTTCTCTCCCTGATTGGATACCCCACCTTTCAAAATGGCCAATCCCGGTAGCAGCTACGCTTCACATGGACGGATCACTTGCTAGATTCCAGCCAAAATAGCACGGGAACTTGTCCCCATTTGTAACTCGCTCCCTGATCTCATACTAAGAACTACCAGCCAACTTGCAAGATACGAACCAGCAGGATGTGGCTGTGCTGTCAACCTTCCAACCTTTCATAAACCAATTACATACAGGTTTCCTTTATTATTAATTTGTCATGTACGGAAAGGCATTTATTGGATTATTTTTCTTCAGGAAAAAGTTGAACTTTTCTTGACTAATATGTATTTTCCAACTGTGTCTTGACAGAGAAAGTCAGATATCGCTGTTACTGTTAGTGATGTAGGTACTTCTTGGATGGTTTTGATGGGTTTTAGCGTGTGCATGGCAAGATTTCATCGACAGGAAAAACTGATGATTATCTTAATGAGCAGAACAGAAACTTAGGGACACTAGCTAGCTAGTTATAGGTGTCATTGTTCAATTAGAAAAAAATCGCTTATGTCGTTGAATTAATCGAACTGCAACAGCTAATGGATCATCAAATATGGTACTGGTGGGAAATGGCTGCATTAGTTCGTACTGTTTTGGCTGTGGTGGGACACATGAAAACTTGTGAAGGGCACATGACCGGTTTCTGAGCATAGAAGAAACTCATGCTTTTAGGAGCTTGAGATGAGATAGGTTCAGGTCACATTTATGCTTTTCAGATATTGCATTCAATAATACTAGAAGTATGGCCACAAATAATTTCATACTTTCACTTTCACTTTCACAGACTAGGGCCGGCCGGGGGATCTCAAACATTGATGCCCATGCACCAATTAATTTCCAAAGCCTTCCTTCATTATTTGGATTTGTCTTGGCAGTTACGCATTTTAAACCCAGCAATAAGGGTTCCATCCACTAATTTGAGGCCTTAATTAGCAAAACCCTAGTGCAATAATCGGTAGGACTACTGTTTCGTGGGTTAATTTCGCTATACGAATGCTAGTGTTTCGTCACTACTCACATGCACCACTTCTCGGATATGATGTTTGGTGGGTCTAATGAAAACAACTCCATCATCTATTCCATTATTTCCATGCACACAACACTAACAAGATCTGGGGGTTTTCTGTAGCTATATTTATTGAACGATTAGATGATCAGAAACGTACATGAACAAGCTCCGAACTCCCTGTTTCTCAACTATTCTCCCCCAACATTAGTTGAAATTTGAAAACGAAATTACATTTGCCGAAAATTGAAAAGGAAAAGTGGGTCCTCATCAACTTCTGACACTGTTCCCGATACAGTTCACGTTTACTAGTATTGGGAGAGGGACATCAAAATTCAAAACCCAGCAAGAAACGAGAAAAAAAAAAACTTACCATTACCAAGAGATTGGACAACGGACAAAAAAGAATCGGGGCCATGGTTAATAAATAAACGTACAGAAATACTGGTGCATGCCGACCTGCAACTGCTAACTTTGCATTTACTCCTCCGTCTATTTGAATGGCTTGCCAAAACTACCCCTAGAATCCAATCTGGTCTCCAACTACAAAACAACAAAATAAACACCCAGCACAAAAGGTGCATTTTGTAATTTAATCTCTAATCTCCGAGCCCATACCATGACACCATTCCCCCTATAAAGCCCCCATCGCCTCCCTATTATCATACAATATCATAAAAAGCATTGAAAAAATGGCTTCATCAGTTCTCTCCTTATCTCACCTTACCTTTCTCCTCATCCTCCTCTTCACTACACTTATCTCCACATCTCCCTACTCTGCCGCTGCAGACAAGAAGCAGCACGATGAGCCGCAGGATCTTGTCCGTTCCTCATGTATCCATGCGAGCTACCCCAGCCTCTGCCTACGCACACTCTCCACCTACTCGGGCTCCGCCATTAACACCCCGCGCGACCTAGCCCAGGCGGCGGTCAAGGTCAGCCTGGGCCGGGCCCGCAAAGTGTCGGCCTACTTGGCCACCCTCTCCGGGGAAATGAAGACGAAGCGGGAGCGAGCCGCACTCAGCGACTGTGTGGAGCAGATATCTGACTCGGTGGACCAGCTGGGGAAGACCCTGAACGAGTTGAAGCATTTGAAGGGGGAGACGTTTCAGTGGCAGATGAGCAATGCAGAGACGTGGGTGAGTGCTGCCTTGACGAATGAGGACACGTGTCTTGATGGGTTCCATGAGGTTGGGAGCTCTGTTAAGGGTGATGTGAGGAGGAAGATCACTAATGTTGCTCGGGTTACCAGTAATGCCTTGTACATGATCAATCGTCTTGATGAAACTCGGGGTAAGCCTAAGTTGGATCCTTGACCTCTTGAGAGGGTGGCTCTTCTTCTGCTGCTGCTGTGTGATATGGGACTTTGTAATTTGTGTTGCTTTTCTCTTTTCTATTTGCCTAAATGAAGCTGTATATGTATAATTAATTAGTACCATGAATGGATGTTTTTCCCAGTTTTTGTTTTTATTCTATATTTTTCAGGAATACTCATTTATTAATTTGCACCCATATCAAGTGGTCCACAGAGACAGCTAGAGACCATAAATTTCACATATATACGATCAAAAGATTTTGTACATATATTGCAGACAACGGGACATGTACCTTTATTATAACAATGTTAAGAGAGCGATATATGTTAAGAAAGTTGACTATAATTAATCAAAATATCTTGTTTTTTATATTTTGTTTTGATTTCATAAAAAAGAAATTACAAGACAAAAGGCCGGGAGAGTTTTTATATATACATAGTCTTTTTTTTGCTTACTTTCCTGTAACAACAGTAGTGGAAGAGTACAAGTATAACCCACATTCCGGTTGATGGCATGCTCTTTTCTTTTGCTGTTGCTTTAATTTCTGATGATCAATTCCGGTAATTATTTTTCCACAATCGTATCCATAGAAGCTTTATTTGTGTGTTTATTGTCATTTGCCACTTTGGGTTAATTTTTGTACAAACAAGGTTCATAGTTATGAATTGTGAAATAAATGTGCGGAAATGATAGGTGGAAGGTGGATCCAGACCATAATAAGAGTCTGTAAAGTGGAGGTGCACACTTGTAAAAAATAGATGACACAACACAAGGCTGCTAGCCACCAACCAGGATATCCGGGGGAAATTTTTGTTGGAAGGGACCAGTGAGTGAACAGGCAACTGGTTCGATTGTAGCCTACTTTCAACAATCAGCCGACGAGACGGTATTTCGTTTTAGCCCAAGTAATTAATATTTGAAATCCTAGAAGTTTTTACTCTTATATTCATTTCTCTTTTTGGTAAAATTGAATGAGAATATAAGCTGGCAAAATTGCACCTGCACATTGGCTGCATCATTTATATTATATGTCGGGCCAACCGAAAATCAAAATCTAGTGGATAACAGCTCACAATTTTGGTGTGATTATGATACTAGCGAGCTACGTGTTAAGTTATATTGGTAAAAAAATATCTAAGAAAGCCACCCCCACAGAGATCGACTTGGACAAACAATGACATGCTAAGTGACAACCCGGCAACAACCCCGGTGAATTAAGAGATGGAGCCACATTAAGCAAAGCCCAAAAAGCATCCAGACAATGACATGATAAGGTGACAACTGGGCGACAATCCAGTGATTTAAAACATGGATCAAACTTAAGAAAAAACCCAAATAGAATTTTAATGGGCCACCAACCCAAATTCATCAATCTTCCATTTCTTACAACTATCACCCAAGCCCAAACCCTAAATACCCTCCTCTCCCAATTTTCCCTTCCATAAACCCTACTTCCTCACACAAAATAAACCCCTCTCTCTAAATTGTTGCAGGTTTTTCCTCTCCCCTTTTCTCTGCAACAATGGAAGGCGTCGAATTAGAGGACCCCGCTCTTTTCCCGGCCACCGACGACTTCTCCGACTCCATCCTTTCTCTCTTCGCCGACTCCACGCAGGAGGAGCACCAGCGCCTCTGCGCCGTCATCGGCGGCATCTCCCAGGAGTTGAAAGACCACAACCTCCCTTCCACCCCCACCGCCTTCTTCTACGCTGCCTCCGATTCCCTCCACCGCCTCTCCTCCTCCTCCGACCCTCCCCCCGCCGACGTCATCGAGTCTCTCGTCACCGTCCTCTCCCTCGTCCTGCCCAAAGTCCCGCTCTCGATTCTGAATAAGAAGAGGGAATTCGTGTCGGGGATTGTTGTTTGGGCATTGAAGCTCAATTCGGCAACCGTTGGCGCCGTGGTTTCGGGGCTGAAGTGCGCGGCGGAGCTGGTGATTGCCAGAGAGAAAGTGAGCTGGGCTGATGTGGCCCACTTGTATAACGTTTTCTTAGAGTTTATGACAGATTCCCGCCCGAAGGTAGTCTCCCATTCCTTTCTCAATTTGTTGAAAAATGTGCCGTTTTGTTGGCAGTTATTTGAACTTGCTTTGGATTTTGAACAGGTTAGGAAGCAATCGCATGAATGTATCCGCGATATGCTGCAGGCTTTTCGTGGCACATCGGCCCTTGCTCCTGCTAGCGAAGGGGTTGTGAAAACATTTGAAAGGTTTCTGCTTCTCGCTGGTGGGTCTAGTGCTGCTAATGCGGATGCGAATGGGAGTGAAGGGGCAAAAGGGGCACAGCAGGTTCTTTGTATTCTTGAAGCATTTAAAGAATGCCTTCCTCTTATGTCGATGAAGTATGCTACTGCCGTCTTGAAGTATTATAAAACCCTGCTTGAACTTCGCCAGCCTGTCGTTACCCGCCGTGTGACCGATAGTTTGAATGTGGTCTTCTTGAACCCGAGTTCTGATGTTTCTGCTGAGGCTTTGCTTGATTTGTTGTGCATATTAGCTCTTCATGCATCCACTAACGAGACATCTGCTGATAATTTGACCTTCACTGCCCGATTGCTGGATGCTGGGATGAGGAAAGTTTTTGGGCTAAATAGGCAGATCTGTGTGGTTAAGCTTCCTGTCGTGTTTAGCGCACTCAAAGGTGAAATTCTATTCTTCCTTTTGTCTTCTGACAGTGGCAGCCTAGGTACTTGTAAATGGTGTTGAAATAGCCTGTTTCTCACTTTGGGTTTGGCAGATATTTTGGCAATGGAGTATGAGGAGGCCATCTTTGCAGCCACGACAACTTCGAAGAGCTTGATAAATAATTGCATTGACGATGGTTTGATCAGGCAGGGAGCTGATCAGATTATGGCCAGCAAAAACGTAGACACTAGAAAATCTGGTCCCACTGTCATTGAGAAAGTGTGTGCAACTATTGACAGCTTACTGGATTACCATTATAGTGCAGTCTGGGACATGGTATTTCAAATTGTTTCAACAATGTTTGACAGATTAGGTATTGTTATCGCTCCCTCTGGCAAATTTTCCTCTTGCTCTGCTCTGTTTTCTTTTAAATCCAGTTCTGTGAAAGAGCTTAATGTTTGTGAAGCCAGCTCTGTAATCACAAAACATAAAGGTGGTCTTTTAATCTTGTAGAAATAGCGATCATCGTCCAACTGCTTAATTTTTACTTTGCTGCTTTTCAATTTTGCTGTTTTTTAATCAACCCTTAACAACTAACGCTGTTTATTGTCCAGGGAACTATTCTTCCTATTTTATGAAGGGAACCCTTAAGAACTTGGCTGATATGCAGAGGTTGTCTGATGATGATTTTCCTTACAGAAAACAGGTAGTTATTTGCCTTTGTTCGTGACAACTTGTAGTATGGATGGTTGGATGATATCTTTCTAACTCAAATAAGATTTGCTTGCTTTTCGTTGGTCCTTGTTCACCATGGTTCTGTGGCTAGGTTTTGGTAGTCTAACATTGTTCATGCTGTTGTTTAACTTTTCTAAGATAATAAAGTCCAATCTCTGTACATGGCTTCTGTATGTGCTTTTGATTGGTAAATATCTTTTCTTCAAGAGTAACTTTTGTAGCAACATTTCAGCCATCATAACTTTACTTCAAGCTTTTCTGTACTTCTCCAAATGCTTTGTGTTTTTTTAGTTTGTCCTTCCTGATGACTTCTAAATGTTTTTTTCCATCTGCAGTTGCATGAATGCCTGGGCTCTGCACTTGGTGCAATGGGACCTGAGACATTTCTAACTGTCTTGCCTCTTAATTTGGACGCCAATGACCTCTCTGAGGTTAACGCTTGGCTTTTCCCTATTCTGAAGCAATATACTGTCGGTGCGCGCTTGAGCTACTTCACAGATGCTGTTATAAGTATGGCTGATCTCGCAAAACAGAAATCTCAGAGGGTATGAAATTTCCAACTTAAAAATATTGTCCCAGTACCTGTGTCTCTGGTAGTTACTTATTAACCATTGCAGCTCGAGCATGAAGGACGAATAGTCGCTGCAAGGAGCATTGATGGTCTCGTATACTCTCTGTGGTCTTTGTTGCCTTCATTTTGCAATTACCCTGTGGATACTGCAGAAAGTTTCAAGGATCTTGAGAAACCTTTATGTGATATTCTTTCTAAAGAAGAGAATGTTCGTGGAGTAATATGTTCTGCACTGCAAGTTCTCATTCAACAGAATAAGAGAATTGTGGAAGGAAAAGAAGATCCGTCTGGAACTGAAGTCAGCATCGCGAGGCAGCATGCTATGGCCCGCTATACGATGGAGGTTGCTACAGAGAACCTGGATGTGCTAAAATCATCTGCTCGACAGTTCTTGACTGTTTTGTCCGGGATCCTCCTGGAATCTTCAAAAGATGATGGCGGTTGTTTGCAGGTACTTTTGATGTGAACACAGCTTTTGTTTGACCGTTGGTGTCTAGCATTTTCCAAGTAGTACCCCATACCTACCCAATCTTTGCAATTAAATGTCCTTTTGATGTCAGACCATGCACACATAGTCTAATTGTGAATGTGCTTTGCTGGATCAAACTGACAAGGTGGTTTACTCGTACTTTAAGATATCATGTTTCCTTCAGAATATGCTGGAAAGAAAAACAAACTAGATATTTCTCTGCTTTGTTTAGATTGTTAGATCTGATATCAGCAGGTGTTAGCCAATCATTGCCTTGCTGTTACCTTTCTCTCTCTTTCTCACTTTCTTTTTATCTTTCCAACTTTCCCCTTCTGAATGCATCTATTGGTAGGAAAAGAAAAAGTCATGTATTGAAATCTCCTATTGATGTCTACTGTACCTGCAACTTTTCACATTTATTGTATTTTGATGAAAAGTTGCAACCGTGCCTTTGCAGTCTACAATAAACGAGTTTTCTGCAGTAGCTGATAAAGCAGTAGTTTCAAGAATATTCATAAAGACTATGAACAAGGTTTTGAAGGTTATGCAAGAGGCCACAAAAATTGAAAGCTCTACAAATTCCAATACCATGCAGGTTGACGAATCATCAAATGAGAAGTCACTGTGTCTTCAGAGGTTGGTTTTCATTTCTCTAGTATTGCTGTATCGTTTAAAATGTGGCAGTTACTTTTGTCTCTGTCAAAGTTAGTCACAGTATATGTCCCAGTCTTCTGTGGGCTGGTTAATAAGCTAGAATGAATTTCTGCTCAGCCACTCTTGCCATTTCAATCCAACTTTTAAAAAAATAATGCATGATTAAATATGCATCACTTGCATTCCACTATTATGACTCCACCTCCAGATCTACTATACGAGTGACAATTCTAGTGTTTGCTGATCCTTTGATTTTCATCTGTCATATTTGTTTAACTGCAGAGCACGCCTTTTTGACTTGGCTGTTTCACTTTTACCTGGGTTGGATGTTACAGAAATTGCAGTTTTATTTGATGCAGTACGTCCTGCATTACAGGTTTGCTGTATCATATATGTTCTCCAATCATTTCAACTTTGTCATTTAGAGTGGAACGATGTTTATTACTGTCTGGTAATTGGCATAATTCTTGCTGCCGATATTTATTTGTTGTAATTGATTTGCAGGATGCTGAGGGCTTGATACAGAAGAAGGGTTATAAAGTTCTTTCACAAATTCTCCAGGTACATGTTTAATTATTGTTTGGGCATTGGTAACATACATTTTTCTACTGCATGTGATTGGTAACACTCTTTACCTTAGACCACACACTATATATAGAAGTGATTTTTGTTCCCATGGCTGCGTGGCTTTCTGTTTGGCCTGGTCATGCTCAGGGGATCTGTTTTGATATCTTCGCCATTTTTTTGCCACCTTTCAGTTTAATTAATCTCTATATTTGTAAAAATAAAATCATTTGATAAAATGACTTTTCTCTGGTGATCAGAACCACGATGAATTCTTATCATCAAAGCTTCAGGATTTGCTTCAAGTCATGATTGATGTGCTGCCCTCATGCCATTTCTCTGCCAAGCGATACAGGCTTGATTGTTTGTACCATCTCATAGTCCATGTTTCAAAGGTTGAGGACATTCTCTTTCTCATTCAATTCATTAAATTCAAAGTTAGAAAAGCGATGAAGTGCCACTTTCAGTTATTTTCAAGGTACAGTTTTGTTTAATGACGTCAGTTGTGTAACGATTACAGGACAATTCAGAGCAGATGGGTGGTGAGATACTTGGTTCTTTCCTGACCGAGATTATACTTGCTCTGAAAGAGGTATGCTAGTGTTGTGATTCTATCTTTACCAGGTTGTCATTATTCTTTAGGTAATGATGGGATTATTATGTTCATTGAACTCTGGATTGTTCTTCAATGTTATTTCCAACTTCAAGCTGCTGGGTTGTGATGGATGCTGTTACTTGAAAAGTATTGTCCTGCATGGGAAAGAGAACTGCTGTTCATGCTATTCATGCTGTTTGAAAACGATTAGTATATGCAAGATTTGTTGTTGGGTACTACATGATCGTTCATCTACAATTTCTCATTTTTGTTGTTAAAATATTTTCCTTTCAGGCCAATAAAAAGACAAGAAACAGGGCGTATGACTTGCTTGTCCAAATTGGTCATGCCTATGGTGATGAAGATAATGGTGGAAGAAAAGAGAACTTGCATGAATTTTTTAACTTGGTACTTCCGCAAGATTTTTCTTACTGAAATTTATTAGCTTCCTTGTGCTAATCCAGTTTATCTTCTGAGGAAGATTGTATTTTCTCCCTGTTTAGGTGTATACGAACTATTTGTGCAAGTGATTTATTTTGTTCTGGGAATGCAAATGTTTCTGTTGGTTGCAGATAGCTGGGGGCCTTGCGGGAGAGACCCCTCATATGGTGAGTGCTGCGATGAAAGGTCTGGCTCGACTGGCTTATGAGTTCTCAGACCTTGTGTCTACCGCTTACAAGTTGCTTCCATCCACATTTCTCCTCCTCCAGAGAAAGAACCGAGAAATTGTGAAAGTATGTCGCTTAATATCTTTGATTCTTGTATTGCTGTCTCATTTATTTGCTTTAAGCTAGACAGTTATTTTGTTCTTAATTTGGTGGTTTGTGGGATATTACCCCCTTTCTAGGCTAAGTTGGGTTAGCTTTGTGCAGGCTAATTTAGGTTTGTTAAAGGTACTAGTTGCAAAATCACAGACTGAAGGCCTGCAAATGCATTTAGGGAGCATGGTGGAAAGCTTGCTGAAGTGGCAAGATGACACGAAAAACCATTTCAAAGCTAAGGTCTGTGTTTCTTCTTGGCTTGGGAATAATGGTTTATATTATTATAACATAGTTATTTCTCCTGACAAGACTGTGACAGTATGTTTCATTCGTGAGGTATTTGCTTCTTATGATGCCTTTATGTTGTCCAAACTATAGACAAGTCAGATGCTGCTATGATGCTTGTGTGTTTTTGTATTATCTATTTTATTAGCGATAATTGCTCCTTGAAATTGAAGTAATGAATTCTTTTGAGAAAAAGTTGATAACAACATATCATTTTTATGCATGCGGCTGATTATGTTGTTATCTGACACATTTGAAATTCCAGGTCTTAACTATCGCTTCTCTTAACTTGTCAGGTTAAGCATTTGCTAGAAATGCTGGTAAAAAAATGTGGTTTGGAGGCTGTCAAGGCAGTAATGCCTGAAGAACATATGAAACTCCTTACTAACATCCGTAAGGTTAGTTGGTAGATATCTTATTAACTACAAGGTTTTGTCTCTGAAACATCCTTTTGATAGCGTTATTTATCTCCATATTGAATGTAGATAAAAGAAAGGAGAGAAAGGAAGCATGCAACTAACTCTATGGAAGCTAAATCTCAACTGTCAAGAGCTACTACTTCCAGGTCTCACTATTCCGTAGGATCATGTGTAAAATAGTGAATTCCATGCTGTTCTATTATTATACTGTCTACTGTGAAAGTGATTTCTTTGGTTCTCTATCTCATTGTCATTGCTTGCATTATTGGTTGGTGTGGCATGAATGATAATGCCAAATTTGTAACATTGTCGTAGTGCTGATGTTCTAGTAAAATTATCTTACAATACTTGCCCCTTGTAAATATTATGTCATTGTTGTGTAAAATAAAGTGTCTTTATTTTTTATATGATTTGGCTGCCTTGCTTCCAACCTATTCTTTCAAACGTCTTGTCTGCTTGGAGTGTTATGAAATTATGCCTTTTGTTGTGATCCTTCTAGATAGTTATTATTTGTCTTTAGGGATGTAGAATTATTTTATTAGAAGGAATCCCTTTTTTACTTGGTGATATATCTCCCAATTTAAAGTGCACGTCCTGTTATTCCTCTCATCTTGAAATTACTGGCAATACATTGGCAACCTCTTGTGAAGATCCCATTTCATTTTCAGGCTAAGCCGGTGGAACCACACAAAAATTTTCTCTGATTTTGGTGATGAAGAAACAGAGGACAGTGATGGTGACTCCATGGATACAAGGACAGTTTCTGGTCGGAAGAGCAAGGCTTTCTCACGGCTCAAATCTAAAGCTTCTACATTGAGGTGAGTTGAACTCAAACCTATTAAACATGTATAGAATGGAGTCTGCTGTGCGACTTCGAGTTGCCATTTAAAGGATGCTGATTGATAGCTAAAAGTTTGTTCTCATAAGACCCATTTCTAGCATTTTAAGCCTACCTTTTAATTTTCCACTTAGCCTATCTTGTATAGTTTAGTTTTTTAAAAAATTTCTGTTCTCTAGAAAAAAAAAGGGTTTCTTCTGAAGAGGCCCTGGAAAATTATGTTTAGTAATCAATATGTAGAAAAACTCTATTTTTGTAGCAAAATAAGGAACTAAAGAATATAGATTTAATGTTTTGTTTTCTTAAAATAAATGAGCAAATTTTATCTCTGAGCAAAACACATATGATGAACTTTATAATTAGAAAGAAATAATCCTTACCTATAGCTCTATCACTTTGTTTCGTCCTACAATCAGATTAACGATTTTATATCACTCTATCAGCACTCTTAGCCCAAAAGATATTATGGACCTTATTGTTTTCTCCTATCCATGTAAGCATGTTGTGTCACTTCCATGGAAAAGTGTGTTGAACTACTTTCAACAGAGAACTGGAGACAAAAATTCCAATATAGTCCCTTTTTTCTGCGTGTTTATAATAATTGCACTTGCTTATCCAGGTCGAAGAGAAATAGATCAGGTAAGAGCTTGCCCGAAGATTTGTATGATCAGATGGATGATGAACCACTAGATTTGCTTGATAGAAGAAAAACAAGGTCTGCTCTCCGTTCATCTGAGCATCTCAAAAGGAAGCAAGATTCAGATGATGAACCAGAGATAGACTCTGAAGGGCGGCTTGTAATTAGTGAGGGAGGGAAAGCAAAGAAGGCAAGGCCTCATCCTGATCCAGACACTAGGAGTGAATCAGGTAGTTTAGTGTCTATGAGCTCTTCAAGGAAAGCCCAGAAACGAAGGAAAACATCTGAATCAGGGTGGGCTTACACTGGGAGCGAGTATAGTAGCAAGAAGGCTGGTGGTGACGTAACGAGGAAGGACAAGCTTGAGCCATATGCATATTGGCCTCTTGATCGCAAGATGATGAGTCGTCGACCTGAGCAAAGGGCGGCTGCTAGGAAAGGAATGGCAAGTGTAGTAAAAATGACTAAGAAGCTTGAAGGAAAGAGCGCTTCAGGTGCGCTCAAGCATTTGAAATTGAAGAAGAAAGGCAACAAGAGGAAAAGCAGTTAAAGACTTGGTCTCCACTGAGCTTCTAGGTCCTAAGAAATTCTTTTATTTGTCGTTAAGCACAGTTTCTATTCTGATTTGGAAGTGGAGCATTAGGTCAAGATGTCATGTTTCTCATGTATATATATTTTGAGGGAAAGATCTCCAGTGTAACAGTTTTCGTGGTTTTTCAGGAGACGTTGTATCAGGATGTGTAATTTATACATGGTCGGTGCTGGAAATTTTAGCCGCTGGCGGACTTTTGATGTTGGATTACACTGTTGTTTTGAAAGGTGGTTTTAATTCTTTTCCAATCTCGAGTCTCGTCTCAAAATGCAATCTTTCAAGCTATTAAAGAAATTGTCAGAGCTAAAAATTTGAAGCGAAAAGCAGCATTGCAATTTCAGTTACGTACTTTGAGACCTGGAAAAAGTAGTTTTATAGTTTGGTAGCGAATTCCATTATGTCTTTTTAGACCATCTTGCATCTTCCAAAAAAGAAGAAACAAAAGAGTTACACTCGGGAAATTTAAACTGTGATGCTCTAAAAAAAAAACATACCGAGATATTTCGAAGGCTCCTTTGCGAAATTGGTACGGTTAAGAATTTTGCAGGTTTTTGTCTTTGGACGGGCTTTGTTTTTCCTCGGAACGGTGAAACAGTTGTCAACCATAAACAACCCCCACGACCACTTCAATGGATTACGGATGGGCTTTTTTTATATCACCGGGGCACCATCTCGACAACCCTGGCAATTAACCTTGATTTTTGTGACCAGTTATATATTAACTTCACACGTCACTGAACACACTTTTTTTTTTCTTTTTCTCGAGAGAAAATCATTAAACATACCTATGATTTGAATCAGATGATGCATGCCAAAGAAAAGGTATACGAAACATATATATGAGATACAAAACAGAACCAGGCATACAACAATACCTTACACTGGTGTAACACAAGTCAACCGCTACCTGAACATACATTGCAACTGACCCCTACAATTATCCGACAGTCATCTAAACGGTTGTATCGAACAAAAATTAAACAAGGTGGCTACTAGGCGTGATTCAATGGCTCACAATAAGATCCAAGCCCACCCTGGCTATTTTCACAGGATAAAAGATTTTCAAGTCTTAAGTCAAACAGTATACATCCAATAACCACTGGGGTGTTCCGCATTCTCCTTGCCCAACCACGGAACCAGTAATTCTTCTCCCAAAATCAGCTGTCCAGAATGTCAACACTTGAAAGGTCATATGTGTCCAACTACATTCAACAAAGGATACAAGTAGGATACCAACGGTACTCTGCAAAACGCAGCCAGCTTATTAGTGGGGAACTTTCTACACAACTGGTATCAAAGGACAAGAAGATATTCATAACACCTATCTGATCAGCGCATTGCTATACTGTCTTATTTTGCCAGTCAAAAGTTACAACGGTGCAGAAACAATGAGATAGTATATATCTCGATTTGGTCTCATTGTCACACTGATAATCTTAGTTTCTTTTTAGTTCTCTCGGGAAAGTAATGGAAAATCTGCACACCTTTCAGCAATACAACGGTTGGTCTCAAGGTTCTTCATTTGTATGGGGCAAAAATGATAGATGAGTTGTGGCCGCCAAATCCAAATGAATTAGACAATGCCGCCTTAATGTCCAGTCTTTCTTTCTTTGGACCAGCCAGCACATTTGTATCCTGGATTGATGCATTTGAAGCACATGAGAAATCAGGAGGACTAATTTGAGCCATGGGCGCCAGTGAAGGAGTACACCAAACCATCACAGCATATTGATGCCCAATTTATGACTCAAAAGAAAAAAATTGTCCAATTTACAAGAGCATAATAGAACATACCACGCCTTCATCTGGATTTTCCAGGTTGACATTTGGATGAATCCACCCTGTCCTTATTGCCTACACATGTACCGAGATGCAATGCCACGAACCAAAACCAAAACATGGTCAGCACATCAGGCAGTAACTCCGAATTTTTTTATTAATTCATTCACAAGTTTCGACACACACAGAGACTAGAAAATATATATAGTTCATATTAAACCCACAAAACATGTTCATTGCTATATATATAGCTATGCTACAGCCAAAAAAATGATTTACCTGTACTGTGGCAACGGCTTCAACAGCACCAGCTGCTCCCAATAGATGGCCAATCATAGATTTTGTAGAGTTTATCCTCAACTGTAGGAGTGAGACATCTCATGAAGCATTAGAAACCGGCAACGATAAAAATAGGTGAACTATATGACATAATTAAAACATTTTACGCACATCAGGATTCTGGCCAAAACAATGCATGAGAGCTTGATATTCTTTCAGGTCGCCAGCTGGTGTTGATGTTGCATGTGCATTTATGTAATTCACATCCTCCTTGGATACCCCAGCCTGAGCTAATGCATTTTCTATACAGAGAATGACACCAAACCCTGTTTTCCAGTGGAATTAAAGGGTCAGTAGTAAGCTTGAACTGCTGTAAAAGCAGAAAGGGTAAGCACAAGATGACAAACTTGGATAGACATTTCACATCTTTTATGGTATAATGACTTTGAAGAATGATTCAAAGATCTGATCTGGGGAAAATGGCAAGACTGGCACCCAACAAAAGGATGAATTCAGACCATAGATGTAAGAAGTGATAATTTCTAAGTTCAATGTTCAGTTTAACATCATAACTTTCGTGTTTGTATGTCCAAACATAGAGAAGATAATGGCATTTGCACCAAAATTTTCTCACAAAATTGAATAATTCAAAATGATAACTCAGAAGGCACGCAGCAATTTCTTCCCTTTTTCTTGCCAATGGTAAAACTCTGAATTGCACATAGTAGACAGCTTTATCAGTAAATAACATTAAACCAAAGTCGCTAAGAATGTGGTGACATTCAATTTTTGCAAGGAATCCACTACAACTCAAAGTCAGTGCAAAACATCAAGTCAAAAACCCATGCCATACTATACCAAGCAAAAACGAAGAGCTTCCCAGATGAGGGAATGAACATCATGACATGGATACCAGACCATGCACATTAGTTATGTCCAGGTAATAAGAACTCTCTCTTATAGTTGGGGCCATTCATCCAGTTACTTGAGTGGAATTCTCACTTTCATTGCTATTTCCACATTTTTGCACATGACTGTAGTTTATATCTTCTTAAACTGTTAACTACTAATATTTCAAACAATCTGTGTATTTACCGACTGTTAAGCACCAAATCTGCGCATAAAGATGCATTAGTTCAATTGCATATGAAAAACCATGCAATCCAACTTGTGGGATAAGACGGAACAGTAATAGAGTTATGCGAAGGCAATTCATAAATGTAAGCACCAGCAGCAAAAGGACGTTGACCCACGGCAATGGCAATAACATGAGATAAAGCAATGGCACCCATATCCCAGTGTAATTTAATCAAACCCATCACACCAACCAACTAGTTTGATAGTCCCCTTTTATGAATATGCTCATGAAAGACCAGCGCAACATTAGAATTACTTCTAGATTCTAGTATTCTCTAGGACTTGGGGCATAGATGCTCTAATCACGGGGATTAAAGTCTAGTCTAAGATCTGTGAAAGGTTCACAGTGGTCTTCAACTACAACACTCCTTCTGGACTATCAACATAGAAAAGAAGGTACAGAAATATAGATACTTAAAAAGTAACAACCGGCAATAGGAGCCGTGAGAGGCGTCGTGGGCTGACTAGAGAACATTGTCAGCTCATGCATAATTAAGTGTCAGAAGAATCTGATGAACCAGAATAAAAAACTAAAGCTAGCTCCTTCAGTATATCTTGAAACTTTCATGTCCATCTAAAATTTTGTGACTGCAAAGTAGTAAGAACTTGAGACATGACACCTTACCATCAGGTCGTGGCTCAGTCATGTGATAAGCATCACAAGTAAAGCTTCCTCCAAGAAATTCAGCATAGACAGTTGCCCCTCTTTCCTGCGTATTAGTAAATAGATTTTTAAAATAAGTGATCAAGGAAAACATGTCATCATTATTTACAATTGGAATTGCAATTAGGAAGAAAACTTAAGATAACAACCTACATAACGAACAAATTAATAGAAGATAGGAGAATAAGAAAACTTAAGACCATGACAAAATTTAAATACAAGCAGAAAAGACTTTAGCATGGACCTATTACTATATTTATTTAGGTATACCTTAGCATGTTCTAGTTCCTCTAAAAGCAGAACGCCAGCTCCCTCACCCATGACAAATCCATCTCGATTCTGTTCGCCACCAAAAAAGGAAGTTCGAACTGAGTACTACAAACAAAGAAAATATAGAAATAGGCCGACAAAAGACCCATGCACAAGAACTAACAATTTCAGAAGCTTCAGAAACTAAAACAGAGAAACTGATCTAGAATCTCCTCGTTATGACTAGCAAACATAACATGATAAGTTAACTGTGGAGTGTGCTTTGCAATCTGTAAACTATATGGATTAGCTGTTGAGAGTGCAGAGGTTACAGTGAAAATAGATGTAGTAGCTGTTCAGTGTACAAAAATTACCATATCCCAGGGTCGCGAAGCTTTGGTAGGATCACTATTCCTCTGGGAAAGTGCTTTGCATGCCACGAAACCTCCCAATCCTGCACAATGATTACAATATTTATGCTACTTTCTTTTTTAGGGAAGAAACATGGGTTTGTGCGCATCTTAAGCAAAAGAAGAAAGAAATACCAATAGGTATAATCGCTGCATCTGAACCACCACAAAGCATAAGATCCTGGAGAGTCATTACAGTTTATAAATATGGTCATAGAATACCCAAAAATGTTATTGTTAAATACACATTCAATACAAGTTTCTTACAGCTTCGCCTCTGATGATATGATTTGCAGCATTCAATATACAGAAGTTGCTGGTCGCACAAGCAGTGGAAATTGAATAGTTTGGTCCCATCCAACCCTGTAATATTAACAAGTCAACCAACAGTTAACTGGCCGAGTCTGAATGGCAAAACCCAAGGTGAGCTTCCTAGCATTGTCTCTTTAGCTTACCAGATCCATCGCCAGCATTGCAGAACCCATATTTGTAGTTGCAAAAGGCACACAGAAAGGATTCATCTTCCTGTATGAGACCCTTAAAGCCTCAATTGCATCATTGAACACCTAGTCACAGTAGCCCAAAAAGCAGTGAGCCAACAAATTAGTGCTACACCAAAATGAATTTCTTTCTTGCCAAATTTGCAAGTTCTCCGGCTCTCATTCAGGATACTGCTAGGATAATGAATCAACCATGTGATGAAGGCTAAAAGCAGCAAATGTGACGGGTCATACACAATGAAAAAATAATGAACTTTGAAACCGTTTCAATTCACTATGTTTACACCATAGAAAATATGCAAGTGCTGTCTTTAAGTTGATACACATGGAAAACGAGACACCAACACATAGATTTTTTATGTTTTTTCTGTGAAACGTAAAGAAATTAAATTGTCCAGGAAAGATATTTCAGGTCAATTTTCTAAGCATTCTTTATCATCACATGTAGCCTGCTGCCAAACCGTAGGGGACCAAAGATTACCTTCATGCCACCCATTGCTGAACCAATCAGAACGCCACATCTATTTTTATCTAACTCCTCCATTACGTCATCAGTGATTCCACCATCTGCCAGGGCTTTTTTGCCAGCAGTGAGCATGTAAAGCATGAACTTGTCCATTCTCTTGGACAGTTTTGGAGCTACCCATCCATCAGTGGTGTAAGATTTGATCTCTCCAGCAATCCTCTGGAGAAAGAAGAATATATTCAAAAGTCTTGAAAGGAAAAATTTAGAGCAAACAAGAAGCCAAAAAGATCTCAAATAAGTAAAAAATTACCGTTGGGAATTGTGCGCAGTCAAAAGCCTCTATCTGTGTTATCCCACTGACACCTTCAAGCAGATTATTGTAGAAGACTTCCGGATCATGGCCCAATGGTGTCTCAACACCCATCCCTGTCACAACTACTCTCCTTTGCTTTGTGACAGGTTTCTTCTTTGCTACTTCCTTTGTAGGTTGCACAGCTACTGCCATGACTTTCCCTAAATTTTCAAGTCAGGAAAAAAAAATATATATAAGTGCTGTTTGTCATCTGTGTACTACATCCATGTGGCAGACCAGTTCTTTTCCTCACAAAACTTATGATGTTGTGGCTACCGGCCACATGTGTGCCACTTAACCTAGATAGCTGGATTGGGGCATTGGGGGACACATATAGGTAGAACTTCCGCGATTGAAGAACAAAAAAGCTCATTAAACTCGCACTCCTCTGCTTCACAGAGTTTGAGTTTCCATTTCGTGTGCAAGAACACCAACACACGGAAAAATCATGAAATGAAAATCTGTTTTTTTCCCTCTTCCCTTTTTTTGTGAAAAAAAATATGGTAGACACCTGACTGCAATCATTAATCGCATGAAAACACCAGAGGAAAACAAGGTACAGCAAATTTCTCGTGCCAGCACAAGACACGATTGAATTGAACTAACACCACAACCACCACCAGCACCAGGAAAATAAAAATGAGAAACGAGAACCAAGCAAAATATAATCTGACCAGTTCATCATCTCTTTGGGATCCAATCAATTTAGTTACAAACGGTATCAAAACCTCAAAACGCCGAAAGATTAATCGGCGGCCGTGGCATGACCCCAAAAAAATCGATAAGAAAAGAGAAATTTCCAACACGAAATTCAACTTGAGCACGGAACCAAGCCAACAAAGCAACAAAAGCGTGAAAACAAGATCGGGAAAACTAAATTAACAACAAATCCAACTTGAATGGCACAGTGAGTGAGGCATCAAAACAAAACAATCCAAACAAACAAAAACAAAAACAAAGGAGAGACAGAGAGAGAGAAGAGGAGAAATCACCGGAGTGGGCGCGTGAGAGGAGACGGCGGTGCTTGCGATTGGGGACGGAGGTGGAGGAGAAGAGGCCATTAGAGGCGTAGTAGTGACTACAGGGCTCAAAAGCCAAGCAGGAGCTCATGAATCCCTGGAGGCTCGATCCACACAGCGAAGACACTAAGCTAGTATTACTACTACTACCACCACTACTCAACAATCCACCAGAAGAAGCAGAAGCAGAAGCAGCACATTTGTTTCGAATACTAAGAGAAGCAGCAGCAGTAGTAGCAGAAGCAGCAGCAGCCTTCCTTCTGCGACGGCTGGTGGAGGAGGAAGGGAACGCGTGTGGGGCCGTGGAGGTATCCTTGGCGCACGTGACTGACATGCACGCCGCCACCAGCCACGTGCACAGCGGAGATGAAAACGAAGTTGCCCCGTTCATTTTCCCAGCCCCCACTCTCTCCCCTGTTTCTCTCCCTCCCTGGCTGGCTGGCTCCCCCTAAAAATATGTGCGTGTTTTTTGCGTCAAACAAATTACACACACAGAGAGACCTACAACAAACTGCTCTCACTCACACTCACCCCCTCTTTACAGTTTTTTTTTTTTTTTTGGCCTTCTCTTCCCAAACTATAAATACCAAAAACAGAAATAACTGATTCGATTTTTAAAAGAGAGAGAGAAATAAAAAACGCTTTTGTCCAGTTGCGCTAGTGATTGATAGAAGAGGGAGGGAGACGCGGCATTGGATCTCTGTGGGTGTTTTTATGGGGTGTGAGTGTGTGTGTCGTCTGTTTTCCTGTTGGGTTGCGGTCTCTCCTGAAAAAATAGAGTGCCAAGTGCTATGGAAAGAGAGAGAGAGAGAGTAGAAGAAAAGAAAAAAGAAAAGGGGGGGAGGGAGATTATTGTACTAAATAGTCTAATACTATTACTGGTCGTATTTTTGTGGTATTATTTTTTTATATATTTGATATATGACGTGTTTGTCGTGCTAGAGAACAAAAACCAAACCACTGTAACCAAAATATGCGAGGGATCTATGACCAGAAATATTGCTCATTTATCGTAAGTAGTGTGAGTGGATTGGATGGTTTTGGATTTCCTTTAAGAAGGAGAGGCCTCGCTCTCTCTTTGTTTTCTCGCTATTTTCCTCTTCTTTCCTTTTCCTTTTCTCTTCTTTTTCTCTATTTTCTCTTCTTCTCTCTTTCTGCTGCTGATGCGTCTGAGTTGGCTTCCTCTCCTTCCTTTTCCTCCCCTCATTCTCCCTTCCTTATAAGTTTTATAATGGGACCCTCCCTGGGTTCGAAAATTACGCTTTTATCCCTCTTCTCAAAAGTACTGCTTTAAAATATGATTCCTTTGGTATCCCCCTCTCCCTGGCGGAGTCAAAGTTTAGTTTTTGCTTTATTTATTATCTTTGGGTGGGCGGAAATTTGATTGCGCCTGATCGACCCATTTGTTGTGTTTTTATGAATATAGAAAAAAGTAATAATTCGATTACGGCTTGAATTGAATTGCTTGATATCCACATCTAGTAGTAGTAATTGGTGATTGACATCCAACCATCCATCTTTTAACAGATAGTACTAATCCTTGTTAAAAAAAAAAATAATGCTAAAAAACTAGAACTCTATAGAACTCGTTCATAGTATTACTGTTCTTTTGACAAGAGTGCTACAAATTACTACTTGATAGACAACTATAATTTTTTAAACCAAAATAAACATGGATTGGGATTTGAGCAAACAAAAACACATGTGCTTTTCTATACAATGTCATTAAAGCAGGAATTTCCGTAAAATTGCCAACGCCAAAGTAGCCCAATGGCATCCCTCTTAGCCTTGTACCAAGAAGACTTTGGTTTAATCCCAAGATGGGGTGGGGGTAGGTAGATTTAGGATTATTGTGACCCAAAAATAGAATTTCCATAAAATTAATATATAATTTTATTTTGTGATTGGGGTCTGTTGCCACTCGTGTCAGGCGTGTGTTGTTGTGGGTGCATTTTATGACTCCGTAGGTTATATAACTGTGAGTTTCAATTGTGAGTTTGTTTGTGAGTTGATTCAAAATATTCCTATCCTATTAAAAAAACAGTATTATGATTATTAATCATTTTATTCAATATATATGCTCTTATAAAATGTTATATTTATCTTAAGGCTGCCACAAGTAATGTGATTCCTGATTAAGTATGGCTCCATACTTTAATATTGAGTTAATAGTTTTTTCTGTCCTTAGTCTTTGTTAATTTCGCATTTGTTGTCCCTCCTCATTTAATTTCACTCAACAGGTCCCTTAACTTATTGTTTACCGGGCCACCCTGTTCTTTTTACTCTCTACTCCCGGTTGCGAGCTGTAGTGTTGACACGTGTCCGTGGGGCCCGCTCCTCCCTTTTTCTTTTCCTTTTCTCCCGTTTTTTGTTTTCCAATTTCTTTATTTGAAAATCCTAATTTTTTTTGTTATTTATAAATAAAAAAAAGAAATACCAATTAAAGAGGAAATGGTTTAGAAAAAAAAAATCTGATGCATCAAGTGGGGCCCGCGCACAGATAATGGTGGAGATTATTTTATAGGTTAGTGAGGATGTGTGGGGCCCACGAACTGAGACCTGGTAAGTGTGTTTGGGCGGGAGTTTTGGTGCCCGTGTGAGAGAGGTTGAAATTTGAATTCGGGCGGAGTGAACGAAGCAGGCGAACTGTGTCTGGGTGGTGGGCCCCAGTCACGTGGGCTTGTCCGCCATTATGTGTAATTAATGCACGCGTGGTGAGTAGGCGGGAAAGTTACTGCCCAACTAAGACGACGGCGTATTTGTTGGGGTTAGGAAATTTTAGAACGAAACGGGAGCCCTAATGTCATTGTCATTAAGCTTTGGCAGTTTAAACAACAAAAGGAAAAAAAACACGCTAAGGGAAAGAGGTAACTGTTACTCTCTATCAGAAGGGGAAAAGCGAAGCAACAAAAAATTAAATCTTCATAGAGAGGCGAGCTGTGAGTGGGTGAGATTGTGGTAGGAAGGTGAGTTTGTAAGTTTGAGGTTTGAAGGTGAGTGTGTGCAACGGTAAGGGAGTTCGAGTGTGGGTATCTCTCTGTCTCTCTGTTACTGGGCATGTCACCTATAGAGAAAGAGAAAAAGTTGAAGTCCAGTTGGGAAGAATCTTGATAAAGGCTGGGTTGAACCTGTAGAGAAGATTCGTGTTCGTGGACCAGGTATGTTTTGTCCCTTCTTGCTTTTGCCTTTGCCTTTGCCTGGTTGTGATATTGTTATTGTTTTTTGTGTGTTATGTGGTTGTGATTGTTTTTTGCTGTCGGTGGTGAGATAGGAATGTATATTTAAGATATATCTGGAGTTGGATTTTGAGTAGCTCACATGCGCATGAACTGTATTGAACATTTTATAAACGTTTACAGCTGAAATTGTTAATGTTGGTTTGTGGTCCATGGATTAAACTATTGTTGGTGTTTTAATTTAAAGGTTGTACGGTCTGTGCCTTGTTTTTAAAATAAGATATTGTCTGCACTTTGTGGTACAGGCAGAGAGGGTATTATGGCAACACAGTGGATAACGTATAATGTTTATATTGGTGGAGAGTTTAGACGGGAACCACATCTGATTTATGTAGTTGATGAAGTGAAACAAAGATATGCTGATGTTGATCATGTTTTCTACCATAACCTAATTATTTGTGTGAGGGGTTGGGGTATAAAAATGTGAAGAAATTGTTTTTTAGGCTACCAAATGAGGAGAATGTAGGTAAAGACAAGGACAGTACACTTGAGGAGGAGTTGCGAGAACTGGTGGACGATGACAAGTCATGTGGGCCACTGATTGATTTATTATTGAGGCAGGGTAAAGCAGACATTTATGTAGAGCATGGGGAGGAGGACCATCCTTTTTTTGGGATAGATAACCCTAGAAATGTGGTGAGGAGATTAAATATACCACTTCCTCCGGGTTGCTTGAATGATGAGGTAGATGATGTGGTTGTGCTGAGCCAAGCATTTAATAGAGGTGGAGTTAAGATAGGTGAGAGTAGCCGGGGAATTAATGGAAGTGAGAGTGAGATTGGTGAGAGTAGCCAAGGCATTAATAGAGATAGAGTTGTTCCTGAGATAGGTGAGCAAGACACACTCCCAGGTGATAACCACAATTCTGCTGATGAAGCTGCATGTGAAGATGTAGAGGAGGAGTTCATGCATGATGTGGAGTTGGGAGCAG
Organism: Turnera subulata; assembly: GCA_028386065.3. Taxonomy (NCBI): domain Eukaryota; kingdom Viridiplantae; phylum Streptophyta; class Magnoliopsida; order Malpighiales; family Passifloraceae; genus Turnera; species Turnera subulata. The sequence continues at coordinate 42,682 of JAKUCV010006354.1, forward strand.
ATTCTGACCACGAGTTTGGAGACACATTTGATGCAGACCATTGGGTTCCTGTGCATGAATTGACTGACAATGAAGATGATGAGTTGCAGCTGTTCAGGAACAAGGTGAAAGAGACACTTTCAAGAAAAACAAGAGAAAGAAGAATACGGAAAGCTGAACAGAGAGAAGCTAAACAGAGAGAGGCTGAGCAGATAGAGGCTGAGCAAAGAGAGACTAAGTAGAGAGAGGCTGAGCAGAGAGAGGCTGAGCAAAGAGAGGCTGAGCAAAGAGAGGCTGAACAGAGCGATGCTGTGCAGAGAGAAGCTGAACAAAGTGAGAGTGGACACAGAGAAGCTGAGCAAAGTGTTGCAGAGGATAGTGTACCTGCTGAAGATGGAAATACACTAGGTAGGCATCCCAGGCCAGAAGGAAATGAGGGTGCTGATGAAGGAATTGAGCAATTAGATGTATTGGATGCTGAAATAGAGGAGATAAAAAGGGATAGTTGGAATGAAAATGACTATGCTTTCTCAGACGATGAAGGTAGCTTCTTGGATGTGCAAGGCAATGATGGAGAAGAAGAGGTTGGCCAGAGGAGGAACCGATCATCTATATACTTCAAACCCGCGGACAAGATTCCCAACTTTGAAGAGGGAATGATATTTCAAACAAGAGATCAAGCAAAGCAAGCCTTCGACCGTTACACCATTAGGGAGAGGAGGGATATTAGATGGAAGAAGAAAGAAAATTCAAGATTGAGAGTAGAATGCAAGGTAGAGAAATGCAGATGGTATGTTCAAGTCACCTATCATAGGCCAAATAAAATTTGGGTCATTAGAAGATACCCTCACAAAAAACACGACTGTGGAGCTACAAACAAGAGCAGACGACTTACAAACAAAGTGATTGCCGATTATTTGGTGGACAAGTTTGGATCAGCTTCCCAAAATATGAGGCCAACACAGATCCAGGAAGCTGCAAGAAGGAAATTTAGGTTGCGTGGTGGCTGGTGGCAGGCTAAAAATGCAAAGGATGCAATAAATAAGCATTTTCAAGGTGATGTGGCTCAGGAGTATGTCAGACTTGAGGATTATGTGGAAACACTTAGGGTTACTAATCCTGGCAGCTCTGTGTATTTGGAAACTGATGATGAACAAGCAGGCCATGTCTTCAAACGGTTGTATATATGCTTCTATGCACTCAAAGTTAGTTTCATATCTGGATGCAGACGTATCATTGGTGTTGATGGTTGCTTTTTGAAGGGTATTATGGGTGGGTAACTACTGGCAACTGTTGGTAGGGATGCCAATAACCAAATATAGCCATTGGCTTGGGCTGTGGCGCAAGTAGAAAACATGGAGAACTGGAAATGGTTTCTATGGCACCTCATGCAAGATTTGGAAATACATATTGGAACTGGTAAAGGGTGGACTTTCATATCGGACCAACATAAGGTAATTTCAATGTCCAACCTACCAAATATTACATTTTATGTCATACGCTGACATTCATGTTGAACAACCTACCAAATATTGAATTTTATTGGTTATTGCAGGGTCTTATTAGAGCTGTGGCTGAGTTGCTTCCATATGCTGAACACAGGAGGTGTGCAAGGCATATTTTTGCCAAGTAGAGGCAACCAAATAGAGGAGAATTGTTGCAGGAACACTTCTGGAAATGTGTTAAATGTACTACAAAGGAAGAACTGGCTGAGCTTGTGGCTGAGTTCGATGAAATTTCTGGACAAGCAAAGAAAGATTTCTTGGAAGCTAACCCCAAGCTATTTTGTAGAGCCTTTCAAGACACATGGAGTAAGTCTGATGTAGTAGATAATAATATGTGTGAGGTTTTCAACTGTTTCATAGTTGAACCGAGGTTCAAGGCAATTGTTACAATGCTAGAAGATATTCGTCGACTGATGATGACTAGGATTGCTACAAAGCAACTGATGGTGTCAGAAGAAAGATCTGGTTGGAGGAACCAATTTGGTCCAAGAATCATCAAACATATTAAGAGGAACAAGGAACTGGCAGCAAATTATTTAGTTCAACCTAACGGCAGTGGCAAGTATGAGTGCTTAGATGGGCAGAATGTTTTTGTAGTTGACAAAACCAAACGCGAGTGCACATGCAGATCATGGGAACTTACTGGAATTCCCTGTGCACATGCGGCAGCTGCCATAATGAGTGAAAGGGAGAAAGTAGATAATTATGTTAGCAGATGGTACCACAAAGATAATTATGTGAACTCGTACAAATTGTCAATAAATCCAGTTCCAGGAATAATGTTTTGGCAAGCCACAGGCAAATCATCCATTGAGCCACCTGAAGTTGGTGCAAAAAGAGGCAGACCTCAGACTAAAAGAATGGGGAACGATGGGATGGAAAAAAGAATAAGGTACTAAAATATAGTATCAATTTTACTTTGTTTAACTCCACATCTAATGTGTATGTACCTGATGTTTTGTATACATTTTATGTTTCAAACAGAAGACTAAAATTTCCAGACAAATGCAATACCAATTATGTCTAGAGTTTGGGCACAACATTGTCACATGTAGGAGACAAACACAACAACAACAGCAAGGTACAACTGTGGGTGTGCAGCCTTCTGGCGGAGCAAATGACTGTGTTGCTGAATCAAGTCGTAGAGGGGAAAAGAGGGTAACAAAATTAACTTTCCCTACCAATATAGAAGAGAAATTTTGTTGTATTTGTATTTTTCTTATGTTTATTTATTTATTTGTGTGCAGCCTCGCAATGAGCAGCAAAATGAACCATTGTCACAACTCACAACTGAGTATATATCAAATGCAATACCAGAACCAGTCCCTGTCTAGCCCACAAATGCTTCATCAGTGCATTCAACGGTACAATCAGTGGCTCAGACAACAGTTTCACCAGTTAGGGTCCCTAATACAAGAATTGGCAGATTTGACCAGGTATAATGCTACTGCAAAAAATAAGTGCATTAATTAATGTGTTAAGTATGTAATAGCTGCATTGCCAATGGTCTGATATTTTGCAGGTGCTACAACATGTTGAACAGCCTACCAATCCCTCAGCAGTTCAAAAAACAGCTACTTCACCACCTCATCCAATCAGGATTCCTGCAACTAGAAATGGCAGATTTAACTAGGTATAATGCTACTATAAGGAAAATATGTTGTATGCACTTGCTTGATAGTGTGCTATTGCTTCCTCTGGTATTGTGCAGGTTCAACCACAGCCAGAACAGCCTGCAAATCCTGTCAGGGTTCCTGTAACAAGAAGTGGCAGATTTAACCAGGTATAAAAAACAATTTTTCATTTCTCTTTGCAATATTAAGTATATGCATTATTAAGTATTACCTCTTGTACATATGTTACTTTGTATGGTTTGTCACATTAAAACTGAATTATGTAGGCATGCACTGAAGGTGATTCAGGGTCCAACAATGTACCACCAGCTGCCAACACTCAGCAAAGTCACAATGTTCCAGACGAGGTACATATCCTCTTAGATTCTGACCTACTTTAGGACTCTATACTTATAAACTTCACCTAACATCATGCATGGAACGTAGTTATCTATGCCCCCACAATATGTTATGGATCCCACTTCTCGGAACCCTCAAAGGCCTAGTAATAGAGGAAGGGTAAGCAGAACAACTAACAGAAGGTTTAACTTCGGTGAGGGAAGGGGTGTGTTAATAACTGAGTCGGGGTTCATGGTTGAAAATGTAAGTGTGCACATGTCAACTTGTTGTCAAATCTCATATTTCTTCTTGCTTTAAGTGGGGGGATTTCATGTTTGATTTCTTCTTCCCTTCTAGCCTGGAACAAGGTCACAAAGAATCCATCGTGTACCCATTAGCCGAGGCAGACCAAGGCGAACATTGACTGACATAATGCGTGATAAGCGAATGCGTGATCAGCGAATGCGTGATCAATCAAACTCTGATAATCCTGATGGTGAAGGTAAATGTCTTCAATCTTTATTTTTTAATCTTGATGAGGTAATCTAGATTGATGATGCATAATGTGTTACTCATTGGTATTCTTACATTGTTGATGCTGGATGTTTGTATTGTAGGGGATAACGAGCTTCCAGTTCTTGTAAGGAATGGCCTTAGGGGCAGAGGAAGGGGTCGCGGTAGAGCAAGAGGAAGCATGGCACTTCGTGGGAGGAGAGGTGGTGCCACTTCTAGCTGAACTGGAGGCCCTTAAAATTTGCCTTTTGGATGGATGCATTGCTTTTGAATATTGCCTATCTGTATTAGAATGTGCTGCATTTGGATACTTGTCTCCGGGCAATCAGAGTAATAGCTCAGTTTTTGGATACTTGGCAAGCACTAGTTCATGTTGTGTTATGTTTTGAATATTTACCTCTGGGCAAACACTACTTGATGTTATGCGTATTTGGATGTTTCTATCTATCTATGGGTATGCTTTTCATTTATGCTGTTTCCTAAGCATGCTTTGGGTGTTATGTTTGTTGTATGGGAATACCAGAAGAAAAGACCTATATGCTATCTATCTATAGGAGAGAATATGGTAAGTCATAAGAAGATTGACATGAGAAGACATATCACCTGCTTTCGATCAATTGCCCTTTGGTCATGTTACTCTTATTGGTTATATATTGCCACTAAATTTCCGAAGTCACCTTCATTGTGCAAATGGTTAAATTTACACCAGTTCTGTTTTTGTTTATTCATTGCCAAACCTGTTTTTGTTTTGCATTTATACACAATTGCATCTCTCTATTGATAAGGTGCTTGGAACCTTTTTTTCCTTTTTCCCATCATAGATGTGTAGAAGCATCAAAACAACGGCTTAACTACTCCCAATCTCAACATCCTTACATAAAAGAAAAATAATTTGGAGAAGACAGCTAACATGTTAACATTTCAACAACCAAGTTCATTGAAATACAACAACTGGGTTTATTGAAATACAACAACCCACAACAACAACAGTAACCCACAACCTACCCATCCCTCCCAAAATCGGCGTTACACAAATTCATGTAATGCATTCATACTTCCTCCACGACTGCAACTAATTGCAATGCAAACAAGCAGGATGCTCAAAGATAAACATACAGCAGGGACTCCAACGCATCCACTTGACCTTTCAACAACAACCTTCACCATGTGTATGCGGACATCGTTCAGCTCCGACTTCAAACTTTTTATCTGCTCTTCCAACTCTTTATTGCGATTGATGAGTTGCCTCTCCCTATTCCTTAACCCAATCAACAGATGCTGTGCTCGTTCTTCATGTTGCCCGTCCACCCATCTCCAAAAACCACATCGCTCTGAACCACCACAGTTATTAAATCTCCTCCCTAGGCTGTCGTCGCTCCATGAATACCACCTTGGAGACACCTTCCCGCATGAACAGAACATCATTTTGCCATAATTATAGTCGGGTTTCTGCCTGACAGTTGAAATTACGAAATCCCCATCAATGCGGCCATGGGTGGCATTGCGTTTAGAGGAAATGGATTTGAAAGACACATTGGATGATGATGCAGATTGGGATATGGTGGGGTTGTGGGTTGGAAGAGAAAGATTTGGCCAATTTTGGGGAATTAGGGTTCTGTCAAAGACGGCTGCCCCCAAAGAAAGAAAAAGATGAAAGAGAGATGTAAGGCAAAATTCCCAGCCCTCGCATATTACAACAACTAAATCGAGCGACGTCGTTCCAAACGAGCGCCAAAACTCCCGCCCCTTGCTGTGGGCCCACACATTCTCATTCCTTAAAAAATAATTTCCACCAATATTTTGTGCGTGGGCCCCACTCGATGCATCTGCTTTTTTTTTTTTAAAACCATTTTCTCTTTAATTAAAATTAGGATTTTCAAATAAAGAAATTTGAAAACAAAAAACTGGAAAAAGGAAAAGAAAATAGGAGGAGTGGACCCCACTAACACGTGTCAACACCACAGCTCGCAACCGGGAGTAGAGTGTAAAAAGGACAGGGTGGCCCGATAAACAGAGAGTTAAGGGACCTGTTGAGTGAAATTGAATGAAGAGGGACAACAAATGCAAAACCGGATAAGTCTAAGGACGGAAAAAACTTTTTTCTCCTTTAATATTTGGACCAATGTGTGTGTGAGAATAAAGGCAAAATTATGGTGGTTATTACTTAACACTTAAATTGCATAATGTGGATAACACGCTAATTGGCATATCGATAACTCACAATGAGTTGATCAACAAAACAAAAAGAATAAAGGTAAGTCACAATGAGGCGGCGCAAAATATCAGAAAATTGGAAATCAAAACTTGTCAAGAGTATAAGCACCATAGACAAAGGCTTCAACCTTCAACTAGTCTCTGCCATCTCTCTATTAACACTCCAGATAGATAATGGCGGACCTAGGTAAGAATTGTAAGGGGGGCCAAAATAAAAGAAAGAAGGTGGTGTGAGATAGACAATGGCGGACCTAGGTAAGAATTGTAAAGGGGGCCAAAATAAAAGAAAGAAGATGGTGTGAGGGTTTGAACCGGATTGGTGTGAAGGTAATTGTGCACTTTACCACTGAACCAAGATATGTTTCATATTTGGTTTGCTATATACTATGTCTATAACACAAGTCGATAAAGACACTCTGCAACAATTCACATTCGAGTCCACTATCTAGGCTCGAAGGGATCGAACTTTAAATGAGATAACATCTTCTTATAATAAAGAACAAAAATAAAATAGGAGCCTTAATTTTACTAGAAGCATAAAACTCAACAGTTCGGTCAAATTTGTCAGTCATATTAACGTTGTAGACTGACCAACCATTTTGAATATGATATATAAATATAACCTCTATTCTCCTTATCTTTCTATTTTGAATATGATATACAAAACATATGCCAAGTATTTTCGCATATGGTTGAGTTTTAAAATTCAAGAATACCCAGGTTCTTGTAATATAAATATAACCTCTATTCTCCTTATCTTTCTATTTTGAATATGATATACAAAACATATGCCAAGTAATTTCGCATATGGTTGAGTTTTAAAATTCAAGAATACCCAGGTTCTTGTAATATAAATATAACCTCTATTCTCCTTATCTTTCTATTTTGAATATGATATATAAAACATATGCCAAGTATTTTCGCATATGGTTGAGTTTTAAAATTCAAGAATACCCAGGTTCTTGTAATATAAAAATAAAAAAAATTATTGGTGAATTATAGCATGTTAAAGTATTGTATAATTATACTGTTTAACATATATGTGAAATTAAAAAAAAAAAGCAAAATTAATTTTATGAATACTTTCAACTAAAATAATACGTAAATTGGATTAGTCGGGGGAAAAGCTCCAGATACCGGATGGGAAGCCAAAAAAATAATGCGTAAATCATGTTTATTAATACATATTATAATATTTTTGATATATTTTGTATGGTTAGTTAAATAAATAATGTAGATAATAAAATAAACAATAGTGGTCTTATTATGTAATGTCTTTTTTTTTTTGTCACAAATGTAATGGCAATTACTAATGCCTAGCTTAAGCGTATATTAGTTTGCAGGAATTATGAGTAACATATGTATTAAAATCCAATAATTGAGGGAAAATATATATATATCGTAGAGTTTTTGCCTTGTATTTTAGATTTCCTTCTTACTCACTATAAAGAAGTGCTTTTGTCATTTTTCTTTTATTGTGAAAGAACCAGAGACAGCAACTTTTCCATTCCATGTCACTATCGGTCTTCTAATATTGGGAGACTACCATCCTAATGTTGTTTTCTCAAAATTGAGTTACAATTATAAAATATTTTGTAAAATATGTGCTATGTATTATATAATTTTACAATCGGAACAAAATTAGATGAAATTGACATTCCTGATAAAACAATGTCCATGATTAAAATTAGCAGTAGCTCGTGATGACAATTAACAATAATAGAATTGATAAACAAGGACGCAAGTCTCCCACCAAAATTAGGCTTTATCAACAACCTAAGAAACATAAGAATGTCAGATTAACCCGAAAGGCCGACCTCCGTTGTAGTTTGTATTAGTGATACTTATTTCGTATAGTTTGCTTAACTTCCTAGATCAGTATCTTGGATTCATTGAATTCAGCCACTATTGTTCCTTAATTACAATTAATATGCTAATATCCAAGTAACGGGTGACTGTCAAGTCACCGTTTGCTTTCTTTACATTATTATTTTTTTTTTGTCTATTTGTCTATAAGTGATTGGTTTAGTCAATAAGTAGCAGTCTACCAGGGGAAAAAAATTAAGGGAAGAAAAGCAGTACACCAACCACCAATATCTGACTGGATGGGAAACCTGTTCTCGTCAGAAAACAAAAATTAAAAGAAAAAAATATTGAACTAGTTTTGCGTATGCAGATACATGTCAGATCTCACTGCGGAATCAACCTGGTTTCGTCTCTCTCCTTGTTCCCTTATTAATTTTGTACTTTTCTTGTGTCCTTTCTTGGCTTCTTGCTCCTGCTTGATCCAGACTAAGGCAGCGGCTGTAAGCTAACGGCTACAAGCATTACGCCAAATTTGATTTTAAAAAGATTGGGCCTTGCCTTAAAAATTTAGGATGTGTATTCTAAAAAAGAAACTAGGATGTGTTTGGGAAGAAAAATGTCCGGGGAAATAAATTGACAAAAACAAGGAGAATTTAAAATTCTCTCGTGTTGTTTGGATGAATTAAAAGTATGAGACGAATTTGTTTAAGGAGTAGGATAAATTGAAGCATAAAATAGGGAATTAACGAAATTACAAATATATTTTTTTTTACTCAAAGCTTTGTTTGAAATATAGGCAATTTTTTAGAGCCATAAAAATTTAGAAAAATAAAAGATTAATTTCTCTCCTTAATCTTCCCAAATCAGATAGAGTAAAAGTTAAGCAGCAAAGAGAAAAAGAATATAAAACTCAATACTCATATCAGTCATATGTCTCTCTTGGCTAATGAGTATGGCTTTGGTGTTATTATCGAGACATTCATGGTTCACTTTTAGCAACTCAGGCTTGCTTGATTCAATCGCGTTATTCAAATAGGGACGGTAAAGCTCTTAGTATCATAATGAGATTATAGGTGGCCTGGTCCATGCAGTTAGAGAGGATCATATCATCTATGATATTCTTCAATTATGGTCTTTATTTTTGGATTATATTTCATGTTATATTACTAAATGTAATAAAGTTGGATTATGCCATTAGTCGGTGGGCATCTAGCCATAGTCCATTTGCTGCCTCCGTAAACTCTCTACCAGCTAGCATTAATAGTTCAAGAGGGCAGTCCTAAGACTAGTAGTTCAGTGGATTGGAAGGTCCTTTGGAACTTACCTTTATTGCCAAAGGTTTGTTTGGCGGGCTTTGCACAACTCACTGCCCATTGGAGACAATATGTGGAGAAGGAAAATTATCCCCGACCCGTCTTGTAGTTTGTGTGGTAAAAACTCTGAGAGCATTGATCATGTCTTATTTTTTTGCATCATGCTCGGGCAATATGGCTTGTGTGTCCATTGAGTTTCAGACGTTCACAGATTGGTTTTGGTAGGATGGTGCAGTGGTGGGACGAGATTATTTTGAACTGGGGAAAACAAGATCCCTCTTTGGCTCTTTGGTTACTCTAGCAACCTCAACCTGCTAGAAGAATTGGAAGCAAAGATGTGGTGCTGCGCTGGGAAATGAACCTGTTCATCCCGACTTTGCAGCTAGGAGAGCATATTGATTGTCATTCCAACTGTGTTCACAGTGACAATCGCCTTCAAGGGCTAGCTCTAACAATTGACATTCAATACAGTGGTGTCCTCCACATGTTGGCTGGTATAAAGTAAATTGTGACGCTGCTTTCAAGATCCCAGCAGGTATGGTCGATATTGGTGTGATCATTAGGAACTCAAATGGGGAGGTTGTGGATACTGTCAGACGGCGAATTAGATGTGGCATGTCCTTGGCAGCTGAAGCCTAGAGTGTAAGGATTGGCATCCAGCATGCCATAACACTTAGGTGCCTGAATGTCGAAGTTGAATCTGGTGAATGAGATCACTCGGCAGGAGGATGCAGAACTTGTTGCGTGGAGATCAAAGTTGTGGTGGATGATATTAAGAATCTTTTGTACAGTTTCTCTATGTTTAGTGTTAAACATGTAAATAGGGGGGGCTAACATGGCAGTAGATGTACTAGCTTTACTCTACCCAGGGCCTTTTGTAATATCTTTTTTTTTTTGTCGAGAACATAGCAGTATTCATATTAATGTAAAACCAACACCAAAACATCCATAAGTTTGTAACCAGAGGACATAAAACAATATTACAGACAATCAGGTACCGAGGTTTGAAGAGGAAATGGAATTATAATAAACGAGAGACATTGAGGAAAAACTTTCAACAAAATTCATCCCACCAATTATCTCTCCAACCCTATTTTCTTCCTCTCTCATTATCACCTATTACATATATATTCATAAGGAAAACACCAGAACTGGTGGAACAGATTTGAAGTGAGTAAACAACTCTGTCCAGCAATCCCGTTCCTGCACAACAAGAAGACACAATACAACACATAGACGTTTCAAAAAAGCATTCTAGAGTAAGCAGCAATAAGACTTGTTCCTGAGTCATGGTATCTACAAACGGCATCCAGAACATCCAGTAGAAACATCATCCAACAAATCATGAGCACAAGATTGTTATGAGAGGGGGGACATCTACCAAGTAGAATTACCGCTCAAGTGCCTAGCACTTTGATTTCTCACCAGAGAATGTGGACAAATTAGATGCTCCGAGCTACGTTCTAGATGAGACCAAATAGAGGATAGGAGGCTGCAACATGATGACAATAACATTATCCCTGTGTGATCACCAGAGACCATAGATCAAAAGCAAACCAGAAACAAAGTCTACTAACACTGGCAGAGACATTATGTCCAAAAGATTCGAAATAATAATGTGCAAAAGCACATTGAGGCTCATTTTTTCTCGCTTGAATCGTGACAAAAAAGTCTTAGATACTCTTCCCGCCACGGGAAAGGGTATCAGACTGTGACCAACAACACTTAGTCCCTGTTAGCGGGGGATCTCGCAGCGGGATCCCCTGCCTCCTTCTCCTGCCCCTGAATTGGAACCATAAAAAGATCGTGCCCCCTTTTGTGGCCTCAAAGGCCTGTATTAGGTCAATCGTAGTAGGTTGGTATTTAACCTTTGTCTTCCTGGCCATCTTCTTCCAACTGGGTTTTGAAGTAGAAGCATGAATTGGAGAGGAATCATGTAAGTCAGTGACCAGCTCTGCCACCGTGTTTATGATACTCGTATGTGTTCTGCTAGCTGACTCTTGGATTGGAGAAAGAATAGCATCCTCCTCAGACACCTCACGTTTCTTTGATGTCACCCCTTCCCTCACCACAGAGCAACCAGGAGATTGAGGCTCCATCTGCGCCTTCCTCACCACAGGTTGAAAAATCGACTCCATACGCTCCTCTGCCTCCTCCATGGGGATTTGTTTTTGGCCGGGTAATGTTTCCCGAGCACTTCCTTCACTCTCATCCAGGGACCAAAGCTGTCCTCAGCTGGTCGCTAGACTCCCTCCCCAGGCCGAAAGGGTTTTGTACACCTGTTAGTAGGGTGCGTGATATGGCCACAACGAACACACAGCTCCCCCAGTCGTTCATACTGGAATCGAATCCATATCTCCCTTCCACTTTGATCTAGGCATACCACACCCGGTAACAATGGCATGGTAGTATCAATCTCCACACGAGCACGGATAAACCCCTGCCAGCCGAGCATAGCCCCTAGCGTAGGCTCATAAAAGTGGAAAACAGGGAATACAACCTCAATTTTTACAACACGGTCATACGATAATAGATTGGGGGGATATCATGCAATTTGACCTAAAAGAAAACTTGTCTTAAACTTACTTGACTAAGGATCATTTCCGGGAACCAGCCCTTGAGATAGAGGTGCATGTTTGAGACGAGCCATGGGGACCCCTTAATGACCTTCTTCTTGTCCTCCTCTAGCTCAAACCCAATCAAGAAGATATTATCCGGAAATCCCCCTTGATGTACCAGATATTTTGCATCTGGCTCCTGATTTGGCTGATGTGAGGCCGCCGCTCACCCAAGATTTTGCCCACCACATAGGTTCTCACGACCAGAGCACCCAGGCTCTCTTCAGGTGAAGTGGTATTTTGGTCAGAGTCACCTCCACTCAGATCGATGATGCGTCGAGAAGAGCTAGCCATTGAGAATACCGGGCAACCGACTAACGTCGGCGACAGATCCGGTGCTATAATAGAGTACTAGATTAAACTAAATCGGGTGGCCCCGATTGCTATGGGGGTGTTATTACAAGAGTTCCCCCTACACTCCGATGACGACACCACCCCGGCTAACAGAGCTTCAGTAACAGAACTATCATACTACAAGAAGATCGGGAAATGAAGATCAGATGAAGGCCAGATCTTGGAATAGTGTGGTGTATGCGGCAACGGCTACAACATGGAGCGAGAAACCTAAATTTGCTTGAGAGTGTTTCACGCGTAACACGCGCCCATCCCTTTAGAGCTTTTCAGTGCCTTTTGTAATATCATACAGAGAGATTATCCCTCCTTTCATAAATAAAAGTTAATGATCTTTTCAAGAAAAAGCTAGCATTAGCAATTGGTTGGAGAAGACACTGTTGCACAAGTTTGAAAATATTGCAATGAAATCTTCCATTCTCATGAAAAAAATGTTAAGCCACAAAGAGAAAAGTCCCTTATTTTCATTAATTCTGTAATTATTTTCCTTCTCCCAAACAAAAAAAAAATATATTTTTCTCCATTTCGCCCCGCCTCATCCTTTCCTTTCCACCCTTTAGTGACCCAGTTCACTAAAAAAATGTTATAGTCAGCCTCTTTTGGCAATAATAAGACGTCTTTTTTGTCTCTTAGTGAGCAAAACTTTGGCCTTTGCGTTTGTTTATGCAAATACTGGTTATTTTCTCAGTTCATCTTCTAGTTATTCATAATATAACAATAGAAAAATGTTAAAACATAACTATACATGTTATATGTTTATAGTTTAAGCTTGGGATAGTTTTTGGGATATTCTTCAACAGCCCCATCTCGATCATAAGTAGGTACCAGTACCACCTAGTTTTTCTTGGTTTGACGAAAGTGTCACCCATATTTCACTATCTCTCGCCCTGGTAGGCGGTAGCTTTGATTGCATTCTCTAGTCCTGATATTTTCATTGCAATTTTTCTATTAATACGTATATATATACATTATTCATGCCACATTATCTTTCTTTTTTTTTTTGTTTTGTTTCTGGTGGTTTAAAAATGGTTTGATTAGATATGCAAGGTTGCCGAATCCTAATTAATTGGTGGATATAGTGGAGAATACACATCATGATCTTGTCTGGGGACCAAAGATGGTTAAGTCTCAATTTTATTTCAGACTCCTCATTTAACATTATATTGCTCATGAAGAACGTGCTTGGATTAAAAAACAAACGTGTTCGGCCCGTGCTTTTTTTCTATTTGTGACTGCTTCTTTTGAAGTATAAGTAATTTTATTCTAAAAAAAAGAGTATAAAGTAATTTTATTCGAAAAAAAGTATAAGTAGTTTTGAGGTATTTTTAATCAATAAAATTGTGAAAATAATTGCTCTCATCCGTCCCTCCCCATATAATATTTTAGTAAGGGTTTCGAACGCTTGGCGATAAAGTTGGCTTTGAATTCAGCCAACATCCACTGAGCTTCTGCTAAAAAAATTAAAAATTAGTTTTTTTTTTTACATGGAAAAATTATATAATTTTCTAATTAAACACTACCCATGAAATGATTTGTATTGGTCGTCAATTTTAAAACTCATGTCTACCCTGAGGATTTTTCTAAATTTTATTCAGGTATAATCCAATTAATGCTCACTATTCAGCACTTTGATTTTATCATATAAGTAGAACATGATTCATCAAAAAAATCATTACTATAACATGTGCAAAACACAAGACACGGCACTATACCTTCAAACTACACCTCACAGCATAACATATATAGCAAAGTAGGTAGAAACTCAAACACATGTTGAATGCATTTCTCAAATTGATGGCCACCATTTGCTTTCAGAACCACTCTATATTCCCCAGTCCAATATCCTGTTGCGATTGTGGGGGAAATATGTTGCAATTTGCTTCGATCTAGACAACATATTACATCTCTTATTTCTTAATTAGTCATGCATACACGCCAATGTGGAGAAAAATAAAACACACTCCCAAATCAAATAGGAGGAAACAAACATCAATTCTGATTTGACGGTTTTGACTTATTTCGATCTAAATTATAGGATGACTTATTTGACTCCCAGCTTATACGCAAGTCTATGCATTAATTAATTATGGCTTCAACAAATCATTTAGTTTTTTTTTTTTTTTAACTAGATCATTTAGTTGTTCTCTTTTGACAAAATTATCAGCGCCTAGCCCATTCTAAGCATTTTCTTTTTCCTATGCATGAGCTACACATTGTATATGGACGCAGTCTTTTTAAAAATATTAATTGACACACACAAAAATTGAATACTGATTGATTAATGGTCGTAGAAAGTTCTAACATCAACACCTATCTAATGTCCTGCGCCAGCGCCGGATGGCGTCAGGCCTACTCCAAGAATGAAATAGAACTATGTTTCCAGGTAGAAAGTTCTACTCAAAAAATTAAGTACGAGATAAAAAAATTCTCAAGTAGGGTTCGGTGCGTGACTGGTCAATAATAATTTATGTCAGCCAGCTGCGTCTATATTGATACATCGGAAATTATAAGGTGTATTTAACATATGTTTTTTTAGCATATGTTGTATTTCAACTTAAACTTACCTAAAACAAAAAAAAAAGACTTCTTTATACTCAAGGTCGTATCAATTAGCATTGCTTGTAGTGATAAGAATACTGCATTCTCCTTAAATAGTAACACCATGAAAAGAAGCACAAAAAATCAAAGCTTGAGCATGGTTTTCTTTGTTAGATCCTTTGCATATCGTACCACCAGACCAATTCCCTCGATAGCTGCTCATTGAGTCCGAAATGGATTTCTAGTCTATGATATTTGGGGTCCGCAGGTGTCCTGTTGATGTTTCAGTGGACGGTCTCTCTTATAAAGAAGGTGTAATGCCAATATGTAATCAATATTGACCAGGGTCTCGATCGAGACGGCAATGATGATACTTACTTGTCTATTTTCATTTTCTTTGTTCTTTTGGTAAAAATCTTGCTTTCACTATTTCTTTAGCAGTCGGATGATATTATTAATTTTCTCTTGTTATATAATAAGATTTTTTTTTAGCGATATTATATAATAGGATATATACCAATGTGGGGTTGGTCCAAGTGGTATAAGTGATTTGGTTCCGCTTAAGCGATGTCTCGGATTTGAGTCCTCGTGTACGCAGAATGAGGAGACTCACCCACCATACCGAGGTGCGCGATGCCGGCCGACCGGATTAGTCGGGACAAAACTCCGAATAGCGGATGGAAAAAAAAAAAGGGATGCATATGCGAGATATCTGTATATATTAAGTAGCCATGTAATTTTATGATAAGGTCAAGCCCCTTTTTTATGTAAAAAGAGGGGTGCATCACAAGGACTTTTTCGGAGGTCACTCATTGTAATACTAGTCTCACCCAAACACGTTTAGTAAGGTCAAGCTCTTCCTAAAAATTGCAATATTTCTAGGATTTATATTTGAACTATAAATCCCCATTTTGCGAAGCTTGTTAGTTTCTTCTTGTTAGGTGCGAATATTGTAAATTAGTAAAATTGCCATATCAGCTCAAGAATTTTTTTGTCGAAAGCATTTCTTTCATTCACCAACCATATATAACAGAAAGATAAATGAGTCCTAATCCTATTACAGACCATAGCTACTGAAAGGAGATCGGAGTAAACAATTCTACAGAAACTCCTGCAAATGTATCTCAAGATAAATGCACTAGTAAGCCAAATAAATAGATCGAACTTAATATAAGCTATGGATGTGATCAGTTAAATAGGGGGTGAATCACCCCATATTTAACTAACCATTGACAGACTAGAAATAGCTTGGTGTTACACTAGGTGTAGTCCATTGCCCCCCTCGCTGACTCAGCGCTCATCTGACCATTGACAGAGTTACGCCTTACGGACTCTTTTTGGTGGTGTACTTTTTCTTATGTAAATTTGTATATTTGACTATTTGTAGATTAGAGATTTTTTTGACAAAAACTTTGCTTGAAAACATGTTAGGGAGACATGAGAAGAGAAGAAAAAGGGAGAAAAGAATGCAACAACGTTAGCTATCGAGAATTTGAGAGGGAAGAAAAAACACATCCGAAACTCTACGGAATTTATATAGTTTCAGGCCAAGAAAAAAAACCATAATGCGACGCTCCTCCTTGTTTATATTTTCGTAAGGAAATAAAAAGAATTACTGAACCCCAAGTTTGATAATCGTTTGAAGAACTTGAGCAGAGTTGGCAATGGGCAAAAAGCCAAAACACTGTACTACTAGATCGCAACATATTAATGAAGCAGTTGAGTGCTAGAACTTCATTTAGTTGATTCCAAGGTACGATAACTGCACCATCACAAAAAAAAGAAAGAGAGAGAGAGAGAGAGAATAGAAAAATGCAAATGTCAAGGGAAAGTTCCACGGATGGAGAATTCGAGAACCCACGAAAGGAACATTTGGAGATTCAACAGGGAAGTCAACAACTGGTAAACCAAACACTTCTAAGTTCCTGTCTCCTCCCATCTGGTGGTGAATGGTGATATGGGTGAATGTAGTAGAAGAGTGAGGAGAATGGAGGCAACCACTCATTCTTGTCCCCGAACAAACTCATCCCAACCATCCCCAAACATTTAATTGACATTCTTGTATTAAAAGAAACTTGGATTTAACATTAGTTCAAGTGACAAGTGACTTGGCTTAGGTGTGTGATTTGGGTCCGATAGAATAAAAAAATCTCAGATTTAATTTTGTGTCCCCAAAAAATGTGTGTAGGGCATAATGGATTATCATCAGAGGGATGTACAGGGAAGCACTTTATGGTCAGAATTACATATTATCCTCTTAACCCTTTCTGCACAATTATGGTAAAATAATAATATTTGAAAGGAGTCGAATATTAATATTGAATAGACTGACCAAGGTAGAAGATTTTAACACCGACCCTCCGATTCCACACACCTAATCCTTTTTATCCAAAAGATATTCACTATTCCTCGAACAACTATGATATTATTAGGATTAATTGCATGCCCAAATCTTCAACAAGCTTAGCCATAAGCTGCTCCGGTGCCTGTTTGAAATGACATCCAGGATTAATTGCAAGGCCATAATTTCAAACAATCATGCTCCGGGGCCTGTTAGAAATGACATCCGTTGCTGTACTTCGTTAAGAGTGCAGCAGGATGGGAAGAAAAAACTAACCTAATAAATTCGTTCTTCGACATCTCATTGGGAGAAAAGGCATGTAAATCAATTGCTTTCAAATTTCAAATTCTAGTGAATGAGTTTAGTTTTTTCCTCTTCAAAATTTAAGTTGGGGGTTGTCATGGATGGTGTAAATCTCCCTACTTCTTTAGTTCATCTATTTTCTCTTTTAATATTGTTATAGATCTAGTATCTTTATATAGAAATAAAAGTTACTCTCCTTGTGAGAGTTGTTCTCCTTGTGAGAATATTTTGTTCTCCTCATAGGAAAAGTCAAGCTTTCCAGTAAGCAAGTCACGGATGGGAGAATTTTGTTCTCGTGTTGTTGATTTACTTCGAGTGGGAGGCGAGGCGAAGCATTATGGTGAAGTTTTAGTATACGGGTGGAAGCTCTCACGTTTCTTTCATCCCGTTATTAATGTCTTCTTTGGGTGGTTTCCCTATGTAAGAGCCGTTAGTTTTGATTCAAGAGTGTCGTTGGGTTCGGCCTATAGGAACGACTTTTCTTTCCAAAAGTTGTTTAGATTGTATATCCGGTCATCTACAGGACCCTTTTTTGTGAAGAACACTTTCTTACTTCTCCGACAACCCGTGGCTTTTTGGGCCATACTCAAATCTTCTAAGTCCTTACAGATTAGCTCCAGTATTTGTTTCAGTTTGTTAGATTCTTTAGTCTCTTCTATATGTTCGTTTTGTTATGTTCTTTTTATTTGAGTATTTATAATTTTCTTGAAATCCTAGAATTACCAACTCTAGCATCTATCTAAGTGTATTTTATTGATATTTAAATTTCGACAGGAAAAAAAGGCATGTAAATCTATGGTCAAAACATTTATAAAATATTTTACTGTTTTCTACGACAAAGCAAGCACCAACTTAAGTACGAAAACCGGAGCACTACTCTTCGCTCTAAAACTAGGAGGCAACTACATTCTGGGCCATGACCCTTGAGATAGTTCAAAAATATACGGGCCTTTAATTCAAAAGACGTATGGCAACTTGCTCCATAGAATTTCTTATTTCTTTTTTTGGTTTTCTTGTTCGACAATCCCTTCAATGAAACATTTCACTTCCGTTACTCCAGTGTAGAATTTCGCTTTGGCAATTTGATCTTAGGCACAAACACAGCCAGACTTAAAGATAATTGCAGCCTGTGCCTTTTTATGGGCTCAAAATGACTTGTACAAGTCACTTGCTGTTTCTGCTAGTTTTCCTCACAAATTCACAGGTCACAAAGAAAAACATGAAAAAAGAAGAAGAAAGCAATCATAAAATGCAGCACAAGTGTTTGTGATACCAAATTCTGAACCTATCGTGCTGTTCATTTGTTAATATACAGCCTTTTCTGCAGACCTTCATGTTAAGGAATGTAGTGAGCTTATTTCATGAGGGGGAATCATGTTACTAAAATGACTGTATCAGTACCCAGACTTGTTACCTTGAGTTCAAAGCCTCGTGGTACCAACATCTTTCCTCTTTTTTTTTTTTTTTTTTTTTGATAGAACTCCAACATCTTTCCTCCTTCCACTTGATAGAGTTGCAACTCAAAAATATTGATCTAAGTGAAATCTTACAAACACTAAATCCTAGGACTGTCTCCTAAAACACATGGCACTCTTAGTAGTGAAGGAATTAGATGCTATACACAGAACAAACATCTGAAATCAATTTGGTCGAAACATTTTAATTTCAACTACCATTGAATGCTTTCACATTTTTGCTCCCTACGGAATTGCGGAATCATAAAATAAAAGAATAAACAATAGAACCCCATTTACCAATCCCTTACAACATTGATCCACTAACTCTAACTCTATCCAACATAGGTTCTGATGCTTGAGAAAGTTGCTCCTCAATCAAAGTTTCAACCCTCTGCACATAGAACACCAGCAATATGAAAGAGAATTCACAAACATTTGAAATACAACACAAAAGATAATGGCAGTATGCCGCAGTATCTTACCTTCACCGTGCTCCCAACTTCTTCCAGTTTCTGTAATAACATCACGTCCCCTAAATTAGGAGCTAAAGGAGATTTCGATGGAGATGCCTGTAACAAAATGAGGAAAATCACAAATTCAGGAGAGATAGAACCGGAACTCTATAAATGATAAAGGAAGGGCTAGATAAATTTCATGTTCTTATTTAGTTGCCTGAGAATTGGAATTCCCAAGGAGAGATGACATGTGGAAATACACTTATGTGAGACACAAATCTCCTGCTGAAGGTTTAGGTAGCATACCATAGCGAATGGTGACAGATGACCTATCCTCAAATTAGAGAGGTCTTCAGTTCTCACAACCTGTCTTGAAACATTTTCACTTTTCATATTTGACAGCCGGGCCAAGACAGCCTGAAACCAAAATCAAGAAGAAGCATGCAGCGGTCATTTTTCCTTGACTTCAAAATTGCTAGCAGCAATCACTACTCAATGCAACAGCAAAAAAAAAAAAAAGAAAAAAAAAACCTTCTTAAAAGCAATTGGATTGGCAATGCCTTGAATTTGAACATCATCACTTGGTGGTCTTCTCACACCCACATTCTCAATCCTCAATGAATATACACCGAAAAACGACTCCAAATATCCTAAGAACAAAAAAAAGCAACAACATCTACCATCAAGTTTACACCTTCCTCACATTTACATAGCTTTATCCAAAAATTTTACCTTGTTCAGTCACCACATCGGCAACAGAAGCTAACAACACATGCTTCTCTTTCTTCAACACCCCGAAACACGGAAACACCACCGGCCTAGTAACCTGAACCAAAAAGTTCAACCATGATAGACATAACCTAATTATATCCAACCAGACCCAAAAGAGAAAAAAACACTTCACTATGAACAGCCACAAATTTTATAACAAGAAAACAACATTTACCTTGTACACAATTGAATTGGGCGTGAGATAAAGCTTCCTGGACTGAATATCTCTCCTCGAAATATATCTCCGGACGGGCAAGTACAAAAGCATGAACACCCCGATGCCCCAAGCCAACACCAAAAGCAGGGAATACAAAACCCACCTCGCCGTTTGGTATTTTTCGAAATTCTCTTGGGTTTCTTCGAACGACGCCGTGTAGAGAACCTCTTCCTCTTTAACTTCGGCTTCCTCGGAGCGAGAACCGGGCAGCAAACCCCTCTCCAGGCAGTCAATTTCTTCGACTTCATCGGTGGAGCGCATCTGTGGGGACAAATTGGTAGGAGTAAATTAAATTAACTGAGCTCGTGCAGTAAAAAAAAAAAAAAAAGAAGAAGAAAATGAATAGTGAGGAGCAGGGAAATGTTACGGGTTGATTGAAAGTGAGCCGCCTTTTCGCGGAGGTCGCCAGAGCTGAGTGGAGGAAGGTGACCGGAGGGAAATGGGGGAGATGAGAACGATAGGTGTGAGGTGGCGGGGGTTTGTTGTGGCGCTAACGTGCGGCCAGTCGTTTTTGTGTTTTTTTTGAGTGGGAGGCTTTTGAGAGTGAAGCTGTTGTAAACGGAACGGAGACGATGATGGATGGGAGAAATGATAGTATGGATGAGGGAGCATGCATTTTTTCCTGCATTGTGCGACTGGTAGGTGCTTGGCAAGCTGAGATTGGTTGGTAGGATTTTGGCATCTGAATTTTAAAAGGAGGTGACTTTTATACTACTAAAATATAGTTGTAAAACGATGTCGGATAAACGTGGTGGCTTAATAGAGTCCGATGAATGGGTCTGAAGTCTTTCGAGTTCAATTTAGATTGGCCCAGTTAGCCTCTCGACTGGATCTGTGACTTAGATGGGCTTTTACAAATTGGGCTATAGAATCTAGGAACGGAAGGGCAAGTGTCCATGATCACCCAAAAAAGTAAAAAGTAAAAGTCTTATCTAGAGCATCATCCTCCTCCAGTCCTAGGTAAAACAAACAACACCGGACCGGACCAAAGCATACCGACTTCCATTCCATGTCCTCTTGTACATTCAGATGATGATAAATGGTTCCCAACTTGCTTCCGGACCACAACTGGGTCTTAGTCTTAGATGGGCTTGTCTCTCCTTTTTAAGGGGAAGGTATCCATCACTACCAAACATTTTTAACAACTTTAAATCGCTGATGGTCCATAAACTAGGTTTTAAAATAATAGCATTTTCTGACAAATCAACATCATATTCTTGGCCCAAAAATATCATCCTCCAGTCCATAGTGACAACATTAGGTCTGGACCAAAGCATACTGATTCCCAAGGTGTGTGTATTGGTCAATGATATTCACCGAACAAGTAGGATTATACAACCCATGTAGTTCGTCCACGAGATATTAACATGTTTATGTGCACCAAAGTTGGGGCCTTGGGGGAGTGGGGATGGTAAGCATTCATATTCAATGTATCTCTTCTTCTAGTTCGGTTCATATATATGACAGTCGACATATCTTAATTATTCTCGGTACTTGCATTTCGCTACTACTCCTAGTATAGCAGTAGTAGTGATATCTAACAAGCTAGGACAACACCAGACAGACTGAGTTCCAGTTGTTGACAAGTTGGCTCAGGAAAAAAAAAAAAAAAAAAACTTCAGCCATAGTAGGTGGCTAGGAACCAGGCTAGGAACAAGATCATGCAGCATTAATTACCACATTCTCAAAGTCGGTCAAACTAGTTTTGGGGAGTCCACGTGCTCTTATCCTTTCCATAAAGGTTTAGTTGGCAATAAAGTTGTTGGTTTTCCTGTCAAAAACATGCCAGCTATCAGATTTCTGCACCCAACCCATTAATTCCTGCATATTTCTTCCCCGTATAGTTGCAAAACCTCGTCCTACTTGGTAGTTCCCGGGAGCACCCTGAAATCCAAACCGGGTAACCACTTTGTAACTTGAATTGCTATATCCCATAGCTAAGTGAACATTACATCAGCATATATATATTATTAGATTACGATCTAGTAAACAGCTAACATGGAGATAGGAGAAATATATGCATACAGAAAAGATTTAAGTTTTATTATTAGAAATAAATAGAGAATGTTGACTTGGTCATTAGTTGATGGCGTGATGATGTAGCACCATACCATGCATGCTAAGTAAGATATTTTTGTTAACTCAAAATCTCTACACCCGTGGAAATAAAAATGTTTGATAACTCATCATTCATTTGAGATAATTAAGAAAGCCTCAGTTTTTATGAAACTTATAATTATATTTCTCATTTTTTATTTATTTTTGATTTGTCTCTACTGGTAATGCATGTTGATTTAAAATTTAATTATATCGATCGAGCTTTACCTATGAAGCGACTCACTTCATCATTACTTACATAAGCCCTTTGGTCTTCGAATTTCCTTCCCAAAGTTTTAGTAAAATGAACCTTGATCTGTTACGCTACTCCTAGTCACACACTATAGAAGTTGGTTAAATTACGGGCAGGGCTGAAATTTAATTAAAACTCTGACAAAAAAAGAGAAAACATTTCCTCTGCCAAGGGAGTGCTGGCTCCAGAATGTCTGTAAAAACACAATTGCAATCCATAGCACAATATATATATATATATATATATACGTCTGCTGCCTCTATTGCATTTGATTATTACCTTTTAAGTTGCAGAGGTTTTTTTTTTCATACAATATAGGACTAATCTCTCCCTCGGCACTGTTTATAAAAAAAGAACAGCTATAGAGGTATTTAATTCTCAAGAAAAAGAGAGCTATAGTGTTATTTATACAAAGAGCTAAACATCCCACGTTCAAATATGGTAAACCAAGGAACGCAGGTGGCTTAATGGCTGCTAATACACACTGCGTGCAAGGGAGTGGTTGCATGAGAGGTTTGGAGGATTATTCAAGAAGACAAAGAATGAAGCAGTCAACCGAATTTTGGCCTTTTAGGAGTCAAAATCAGGAGCACATGGAGTGCATGGAATGGGACACAACATTAACAACATATCAATCTCACCCCTCCTCTCCTGATCATACCCATCATACGCGTTGACATACGAACGACCATGAACAAAATGATGTGGTTCTTGATTCCCCCACGTCAGGGTTAAATGTGGTAGACGTTGCATTTCTTTGGTTTTTGGTTTGGTTCTGTTTTGGGTCCACTTAAGAGAGGTAATCTAATTGAATCACGAAGTAGGCCGACGCTAATTCAGTACCCTAGGCCCACTAACCCCCCGTGATTTGGCCCACTCCACGTCTCCATTGTCGGGGACAACTTTTCTCTCGATCTCTCAATTTTCCTTCTCGAAAGTGACATGGGTTTTTGATTTTTTCAGGAGGGGAAAGAAGAAAGGAGAACATTGGTGTTCTTTTGCTTTCAAGCTTGACCTAAAAAATCATTGCTCGAAAATTACAAAGGCTAGAAATATAGATCACCTTTGGTCCAAGGTTTCAGCTCATTAACCGCTTCTTTTAGAAATAACTAGGTTTGTTGAGGCTTGGCCAAGTAAACAAAAGAATTAGACCAGGCCTTTTAGGAAAGTTTAAAGGAACAAAAAAGCGTGCATGCGCTATGTTCAAGACAATTCATCCAAGACTTTTGGGGCACAGAATTGCAGGCTGAATATTTTCCTTTCGATAGTGTGTACCTGAATTCTTGACCATTACGAGGAATGATTTGGGTTGTCACCTATTCACCGTTCATACAAATATATTGCTTGATTAAGAATTATTAGGTTGGATCGTTGTGTCATGATTGTCTAGCAATGCAGTTGTTCTCCACCGTAAGGCTTTCCTGTGATTGAGAACTACTGTAGTTTTGCGTCCTTTAATGATGATGAAATGAGTATGTTGTAGAAAAAGTGAGACCGGATCATTAAACATGCATTACGACACAAATAACAGAATTTAGCTTCAAATCAACGTTGCTGTCGATTTGTTGTAATTGTCAATGCCTTCCATGGACAGCAAGTATGGTATATGGTTGCAATCGACACTAGACGCAATCCAATTGAAACTCAATTTAACTTATCCTTAATTTAATATAAGGCCTACCCATGATAGTTCACTTTCGAAATTATGTGCTGTGAAGTTGACCAAAGATTAGCAATCAACTAAAGAGGAGACAAGGATCATGATGCAAGGCAGTAACTCAATCCATCAGCTGCATCCATTTTTGTCAACACATGTACAAGTTACCACTGTTTAATTTACCGGACAACTGGGTGGCCTATATTGCTCTTTTTTTTTTTTTTTACCATCATATTGGTCGTTTATTTGGATTTTGCATATTTTAATTTTACAATTTCGAGACTCGAGAGTTTGTCATTATTAATTTCACCGTCAAATTATTCTCTTCCATTCCATGGCCACCTTAATCGTTCCTGTAGCGATTTTTTTTTTTGATGTCCCTCTATAATTATATGTGGGTGCAGGATTAGTAACATATTTAGGGATGTGCTTAATTTGGTCAAGAGAAAAACGTCGGTGAGTCTTGATATGGATTATTACACTTCAACGGATAATTGCATCGAAACAATGCATTTATATCCATGCACTCCGGCCATTAATTCCTTCCTCAAGTACCAAATTAATCCTCTTTTCTATTTTCTGCTTTACAGATAGGGATGGCAATTGGGTAGGGTCGGGTAGGGTAAGCAAGACCCAGACCCGGACCCTTAATCAAATCGGGTAGGGTAAGAATGGACTAATTATGAATCGGGTAGGGTAAAATTTAATTTTTTTGCCCAACGGGTAATA
This sequence comes from Turnera subulata, assembly GCA_028386065.3. NCBI lineage: Eukaryota > Viridiplantae > Streptophyta > Magnoliopsida > Malpighiales > Passifloraceae > Turnera > Turnera subulata. Next base: position 67,751 of record JAKUCV010006354.1, read on the forward strand.
CGGGTCTGGGTAAGGGTATACCCGCTATACCCGCTAAGTAAAAATCAAGTTCTAATTAAACAAAATCCTACAATTATTAAATTAGCATTCATGAAATATGTTCCAAGTTCAAGTATAAAAATTTTAAAAATAACAAGAAGTCCAAAAACTTAAAGTAGCGTGTAACTTTTCTCAACTTAAAATCCAAATAATTTTTTTATTTCTTAGTCTCCATCCTCTTCTCTACCAAGAGCAATATATATTTTTCTAAAAAAAAGTTAATATTATTAAATAATATAAAAATAAGAATCTTATAATAAGTTAAAATATAAATTAATATTGAATGCTTATTTTCTTTTTCCATATTATTATCATAAACAATTGTAGGATAATTATAAATTATTGTTCCTTTAAAGACAAAGAAAAATTATAATAATATAATATTAGTTTAGGGTTGTAGAGCACAAAATTTCAATAGACAGAGGAGGTGAACGAAATTTCAATAGAAAAAGAAGAGGAGGTGAGTGGAAAAGAATTAAAGGAGCAAAAGAAAGAAACTCAGGTTGATTTTTATATTACGGTTATAGATTTTAAAATATTATAATGGATATGGTCTAACGGGTAGGGTAAAACCTAGACCCTTACCCAGACCTAGACCCTACCCGGACCCGGTCAATTCGGGTCCGGGTAATACCCTACCCTCTTTTTACCCGGTCAAAGTCGGGTAATACCCTACCCATAAAAGCGGGTTTCGAGTGGGTATCGGGTAGACCCGGAAAAATTGCCATCCCTAGGTACAGGTACCGGTGGACTGCACAATGTTATAACCCTTATTAAGCATTAGATCATACATAGGACTGCAAATTCCTGCATATATATTAAATACCACGTACTGTACTGTAATACTGTGTAGACGTCATAAAGAAAAAGTAAAAAAAAAAAAGGGGGGCTACAAATCAATGCCTCACGATGTAGTATAAGTTGAGCTTGTTTCTTGAACCTTCAGTTGATCTGTTATATCTAAACTAATGATACCCCTGAAACATGTCAGGGAAAGGGTGCAATAATTCAAGTACATTATAGTAGTAGACTAGTAGTAGTAAAGGAGAGCCGTGATACACAGATATTCCAGTAATAATAATAATAATAATCCACTCCACGTGAAAGGGCAATAATTTAGCATGTACTAGTACACCACATGACTAGTATTAAGCAAGTAAATAAGTGGGGGGGTTATTTTTTAAAAAAGGGTTGTCGGTGTAATGATAATTATTCTAGTCGCCGATTCCCGTCGCCCCATTTTTTTTTAATTGTTTGATGGGTTATTGGCATGAATCCAGGGGGGTTTAAATGGGGGAAGCGTGGGGTGGTGGCATGGAAAGGGGACAAAAGCAATCATATTTACTGTTTTTATAACTTTGGGAACACAAAGCATTGCACACAATAACAGTCGTTTAAGCCGTGAATCCCGCTTCTTGCTTGTCCTTTAAGGGTTTCATGTATGAGAGAATTTGTACAGCGTAAATATGTTGTTGTGGGGATCTTTTGTGCTATAGCATTATTTTGGCAGGGGCAGAGTAATTAACTGCTTTACCTCTTTTATATAAGTGTATGGTATACTGCTGTGCTTGAATAGTGCAGATTGTTGCCATAAAATGGTAACCCTCTCGTGCGCATAAATACCTTAAAACCTATGCTTTTGTTCCAGTTTGATACGAACTCAGACAGGGGCTATCATGGGACACGGATTTACATGAAAAAGGGATCTAGAGGATTTGTGTTGCCTTTCCGTAATTGGTAGGAGGAAGACTCATTTGGCTCTTTTGAGGGTTCAATTTGCTGTGCAGCTTTTGCTTTTTAGTACTTGCTCACAGAAATTCTGATCAGGAAAATCTTAAGTGTCCCAGAAGAGCACAAAAAGTTTGCTATATACATAGAGTTTATATCATCCTAATTAAGTTTGAGGAAAATTATTCACGATTGATCAATTAATAACAAGTTTTGAAGAAATTCTGGATATATATTATTATTTATTTTTCATCAATGGTTAACTTAACTAATTAATCTCCATCTATTAAGTGGTGGTGTTTGTCAACTTCATAATTTGATATAAGCATACTTAATTATTCATCATTAGTTAGAGAGGTTGGGAAGTTTTTCCTCAAGTGGATAGGAGCCAACCACGGGAGATGATCATTAATTACTTCAAGATGCTTCTTTTTCATTCCATTTTCCGACTAAGCTTGGATGCTGAAATGTTCCATTATGTATAGTCAAATCCTAATGGATCAAACATTAGTTTAATGTCCTAGATAAATGGAAGTTCGTCCTTTCACATCAAGAGGTTCAGTTACTAATGTGTCCAACACGTTTCATGTTGCCCAGGAATTAGTATTGTCAAGTTACTTGGAGAAGAATATTTAAGCAGATAGCTACGTCAAATTTGTCACCGAAAAGAGGAATTAATTGACCAAGGATAGAACTTTTACCCCCCTTTGCATCTGGCCAACCCCAATCTCTATCCTCAAGTTGAAGGAAGCCAGGTGAGGGAATGGAAGTTGATTGATTGAACCCCACCTTCAGCTTAGTGCATTAAAAATGCATCCTAATAAGGGGTCCACGTTAAGGGAAAAAATTGTGGCTAGTCCTTTGTAAGTGGATAATACAAAGAACTTTCCAACCCCTCCTTAAGATATAGTTGAATCACCTGGATAGTGACCTTAGTGGCTCCTTTATCAACATCAACTCTCTTCTCTCCCTTTCTTTCTCTCCCCTTCATCGCATATGGGTGTGTGTTGTGACTTGTGTGGACTTAACAATAACATACCAATCTATTAGCTAGTAGTAGCTTATATCAACTAAGCAAAAGGAATTGTGATTCCGTGAGCTAGGGCTTATAACTATAAGCAATTAATTAGTATCGGTATATATTATAGTTCCTGGCTGGTGAGTGAACGACCAAACAAATATTACTGTGCTATACTGTCACACCTATCAAGCAAGCAGACAAGAATGCAAAGCACACAAAGCAATGCATCCCCACCATTGGAATTGAACACCTCACTCCCTCTCTAGTCTCTACCCCTCTTTGTGCCCATCGATTCTAAATTTAGCAGTGTAGGGACCATGGCTCGTGTTTAACGGTGGGTGGATCCATCATAAGAGATATCCATGTCATGTCATTGTCTTTAGATATACTAACATCTAATGCATGAAAATTCCATTGAAAGCTATAAACAACATTTGAGATTTGTTTTAATAGTGGGGAATAATCTCATGATTAGCTTAATTGAAGGCATTTAAAGCCATAAACAAAAGGACAACGTAAAGCTGAGTTTATTCCTGGGTTGTCTGGCCTCTTTCTTCATTTTTATGGTTCTGTGTGCTTGCGAATCATTTTCTAAGTCATTTTTCCTTGCCATGTGCAAGACAAACAGGGATCATTCTAATTGGCATGTCAAGCGCCACATGTAACGGATAATTAACCAATTACTAGCTATCAACCATTGTTGATTTCAATTTTCTTGCTCCCATATGCCTTAATTAATTACGAAATTATTCCTTGGTGATATTTGCTTTTTATACAATCGCATCACAGGATTTGTACATGTCATGGAAAGATCGCATGCGCTAGCTGGTAATGGCAGACATTTCATTTCATTTCATTTATATTTAGGTGCTACGTAGAAACTAAGCTCCATTGGAAGAAATGACATATCGCACAACTCATTGCTCAATGTGATGGCAACATATTGTGTGATGAAGCGTTATAGTTATGTCTTGTCTTCTTTATTGAACCTTCTAGGGCTTGCAATTCTTCTGAAATATGTCACCAACTGAAAAGGTTTATCAATTTTGCATCAAATGATAAATATCTTGACAATAATATTCGCATAGAACAAGTCTGACCTTCTAATTCCTATGGGCAAGACATTTGCCCACTTCTGTCAGTGAATTTAATCTTTGAATCGAATATAACTCTCAAGACCAGTGATCGATAAGAATTGCATATCAACCCCCACCAAATGCGTCATGTCTACTTTAGTTGTCAACAACCGGTGGACGAAAGCTGTAGAAAGACATTAACTTCAGGTATATGTATTCTTTTTTGAATTGATTATAAGCACCTGTTACACCACCATATATATTCATCGTCGAAATAAGAAAAAAAGATCTTGAGCTACACCACCGTAATTAATTAGCGCCATCAAGTTAATGGTTGCATAACTTTCATTTTATCTGATTCTTGTATACTAGCTAGAAACTTGATGATTGTACGAGAATTGAAACACCATCATCCCATATAGTATAATATATGTACAAGAAAAAAAAAAAAACACCTAGTGATTGTCCCGCTCTCAATGTGCCGTAATTGGGATGAACAATTCCCGGGGAAGAAAAAACCTGAAAATAATGAACAACTTCCAAGAGCAACTTACACATAAGCCACACTGCAGTGATGATGGCCGAATTGCACATATACATGCACATTAAGAAAAAGAAAATTATACCCTTTGGCAAACACAGGTTGACTCCCTAAAATGTATAACACCATGATCAAAAGATCATGCAAACGTACGAAATTAACATGCTATATGGTTAAAAGCAGAAACAGGCCAATTTTTGTCATAATTTCTTTTGTGGGGTATCAAACTAATATCCCTCTGGCTTTCTTTTATTTTGGATAGCGAGGGAAGATATTATTATTGACACCCTTTGGCTGACACCAGAAGCAATTGAACCTGCTACAGGCTATATGACATTAAAACATCACCCGTACGTAACAGTAACAAAATTATTTTCGTCCACAAACTGTCAATTCAAGAACGATAGAGAATGCACGAGAGGAAAAAAAAAAAAAATATCCGTATTCCGTACAATTAAGGCCACAACAACAGAAAGGCAGAGAATCCATAACCACCCAATGGGATTTGATTTGATATATAGTAGTATAATGGAACTACAAATTTTAGTAATTCGGAGCCAAAAACCCACAGCCTGGTCGGAGTTGGAGGGTAGTTGGGCCGACAAAAGCTGCATTACTTCACATGGTTGGGGGGTTTCCTTGCACCATCCTTTGTTGCTTGGCTGCTGTCTATCTATGGTGTCCGTCTCTTTAAAAAAATAGTGTTCCTTATGTGTTTTGCATATATTCTATTCCTATTACATATGTAGATTCCAAACAAAACTAATTAACCCAAGACTTCGTTAGTTCTCAGCTCTTTCTTGTCAAGGTCAAGAACTTTCAAAGTATTAAGCAAATCGATGAATTAGATATGAAACTGCTTATTGATTGTTGAATGTATCTGGTTATATAATTATAAACTAGTAAACTGCAATGCATGTACACTTGGTTCGAGAAGAAAGAATGGCTGGGATTGCTAGCTGTTGGTAAAAACGCGGGCGCTTTGATTATGCTTCTCTTCTCTACCAAGAGAGCAAATGCAATTAAGAAATTAAATTGGTAAATTATTCGAACGACAGTGCATTTCACCAAAAAGATTAAAATGGGGGGAAAAGAATCTTTCAGGAACCCGAAGACTGATTATTATGGCAAGAATATGCATGTTAGCTGATTTGGATACAAAAAGGTGAGGAGACAGGAAATTACCTCATCCTAACCTAATTGTATGTGGACATAGCTCCGTACTATTAGGTGTTTGCCTTACTGCGACGCTGTTTAGGTTAAATGCTCTGAAACCAGATCAACTAATTAAGCTAATGCTCGTTGGTGTAACAAAAACGATACTATCTAACTATTCATTTTGCAACATTATAATCCCATCACTAGAGTACCATTCCATTACATGCTAAATTGCCACTAGAAGTATTTCTTTAATTGCCAATTGGAGTTGGTTTATCGTGGACGGTGGATTGTTGATGGAGAAAAATTATGCTACCTAATTTTAGACGAAATCTATTTAGTATATTCTTGATATATGTTTTTTAAATTCTCATCAAAAAAAAAATATATGTTTTTTAAATCAAGAGAAATAAATAACACGTTTGCAATAAAACAACCTACAGCGACTGATAAAAGCTTTCAAGAAACTTGTAGGTTTCACCGATGAAGAACTTCTAGAAATTTAGTCTGAAATTAGCATAAACATAATTTAGGTTGAAATATTGATATTATCCATTTCCATGATCATTATTATATATTCCTCTGTAACTTCAAAAATTAGGGCATTTTATGGCTCAATTTTAAACCAAATAATAGATAAACAACCATTATTTCCGTTACTAATCCTTCAATTGATAAAAAAAAATTGAAAATGTATCCCATAATATCACAAAGAGTTCACACGTTCATTCTTAGCACTCATTATATTTAAAAACATATAATATACGGTAGTGGAAATGTATAAGTTCAAAGTACTTGAGAAAATTAATTGTGAAAATTACTGATATTAATTAGTGACATTGAACATGGTCTAATACCTGTTTCTCAAAGAAATTTGTGTCTTTCATCAACTATAGTTAATTAATTAAGGAGAACAAAAATCAAATTGCATGAATAGCTTCCTCTGTACCTTGTTAATTATTCCCAAAAGAAGGCAACCGCAAAAAAAAATATTTTTACTATTCCCACTTTCATATCACATTCGGCGGCAATTAATTTATAATTAGAGGAGCATTTCATATAATATATATATGTGACCAAACGAGAGCGAATATGCTGGTTCCGTCCAGCTATATCTCAATTTCAAGTTCTCTTCGTTCATGAAGAATATCTAAGCAAAATATTTTGATTCCCCAGTTTCTCTGCAATAATCCGTACGCCTCCTCCCACCGGTACTCTATGAATAAATGATTGAACTGGAAGATGGGTAGGGCTGAAACTTATATTCATGATTTATTTCTTTATTATAGGTGGTCTCAACATGCAAAAAAAAAAAAGAACAAAAAAATATACTCATTTGGGGATGGGGAAAGAAATTAATTAAGCGTTTTTTTAATCCAATTAAGTGCTTGAATATATTAGCATGGGCGTCTTTATTTTTGGGGAGTGCTATATATATATGCTTTGCTGGAGCAAAAGTGGGTTACTTTTTTCCTTTTTCTTCTAGATGATGGCATTAATTTTGCTGGGGAGGAGAGGAATATGAGGCAAAGTTGGCAAGGGGCCTACAGCGTTATGGGGATATGGACGCTCAAAATCAGGATCTCCAGAGCATCTCAACTGCTGCACAAAAGAAATAGAGAAAATTTATGATCTTCTACACTAATTTTGTGATAAAATAAATTGGAGAGAATATTTAATTACCCGTGCTTAACTTTAATTGAGGTATAATGATGTCCCAAGCTCGAACCACCAAACCTGTAACATGTGCAGATCTCCTGCTTTTGCGGCTAGTGGGTATTCTTAAATGTATTAAAATACGTTCATCATCTTCTTGTAATAGTCAAGAATCGCATGTTATTCTGATTAAAAAAAATAAACATCGCATGTTATTTATATAATTTATCTGTCACCGTCATACATTGACAAAAGTCTCTTTCTCTTAATTCAATTATCGCTTGATATTTTGTTCCTGAAAAAATAATTTTAGTTAGTTCCACTATTCGAGCACCGAAATGAATGTCTTTCTTTTCATTTGTTTGACCTCCCCTTCCCTCTCAGCCTCTCCCTGCCACTAACACTTCAACAAGAAAAGGATTGAAGTTAACAAATGTGGCAAATAATTCCATATATAATTGTCATACAATTAAACTCAGCGTCTATGTGTATGATATACAAGTATAACATATGCTTAGCAGACCGCTCAAATTTGTGTGAATTTGTATAATATGCATACTCTATCTTATATTTGATTTGGCTCCGTATATAAAGATCATCCATGGACAACATAAATGTGGATTAATATAAATATATACTTTCTCGATGTTAGTATGGTAGAACCTGATCAAATGAATAATTGCAACAAAGGTGGTTTTTCTGCTCTCCTGATACACGGCAAGGCCACGGAGAGGGCACAACAAGTGTGGCCTTGCTACCCCCACATAGGTCTAAAAGGACAAGAAGCTCAGGGACTAAATTGGGGTGGTGTATCAAAGAAATAAAAGCCACAAACACATTCAAGCTTGCCGGGTCTATTAGACTATCTCCAGTCCCAGGCTCTATCCGGAGGTTCTATTATTGCCATGTCAGAGCCACATCAACGCCACATCAGACAGAGCCTTCACTTACATTTAGAGCCTCTGATATCGTCCAATCATACAGGCTCTATTCGGAGGCTCTATTGAGGACCCATATGTATATTATATTATTAATCTTACAAATATAATTTTTATTATATACAAATTAAATAATATAATAATAGAGGACGTAGATAGAGACGGGCTCTCCCGGTCTCTATTTTTGGAGACGGTCTCTTCTATTCACAGAGCCTCTCCTTTTCCTCCAGTGGCGAGACAGGCTCTAAATTGCTGATATGGCAAATAGAGTCTTGTCATGAAGCCCACACTGGAGATGGTCTTAGCCAGCTGCCAAATGGCCACAAAATTAGAACAAAATAATAAAAAAAAAGAATGAAGAGGATGCCTTGTGCAAATATTCTACCTATATCAATTATTCCAATCCTTCGAGAAAAAAAAAAAAAATTATTCCAATCCCATCCTAGGTTCAATCTTCCTAAATCCTATGTCGCTTGCTAAGCTTCAATTTCTAACAATGAATTTCATGAAGTCACTCATCCCATTTAAATTTTGTCTTTTATTGGGATTAATCATATCGGAGTGACATTGATGAGTGGATGGGAAAAGATGTTAATTAAGCTCAAACCTCCCATTTAAAGATTCCTCATATATACTCAAAAAAAATCACATTAAAGGAACATGGTTTTATTTAAGTGGACCATCACTACTTTTCGTAATAAATATCGAATGTATATATTCCAAACTTGATGTAAAAAAACGAATGACAACTGATCTTCAATATAAAAGTTTCCTAGAATATGTTAATTGCGTTCTCTTGTGTAAAGATAAAAAGAATAAGAATGGATAACGATAAATTCAAGGTTGACATGATGGTTAGAGAATTTGTAATGAATAGGTGTAAATTAAGAATTTTTAAACCTAGTAACAAAATAAGTGTTTCTCTCCTTTTTATTTCTTTCCCTCCAGTATCCTAGATTAGCCCACAAATATTAACGGGTCTGGACTATTTTAAATTAATGTATGATATGAATCTTAAAGGTTGGTGCCTCTGACTTTTAAAATAGTGGACTGGAATTCCTTTTACTTGACTATAAAAACACGGGGACTCCCAAAATTCGAACTTAAAATGTCTTGATTAAGCTAAAAGAACTCCAACTAGCTAATTTAACCACAAAGATTAAGTGTTTTTATTTCATCTCTTGAGCCCTCGTGCCTTGTGGTTAATAAGAAAAAATAAGAATGGATTAAGATAAAATTCACTAATATTGACATGATGGTTAGATAATTTATAATGAATAGCTATAAATTAAGAATTTTTAAATCTAGTAACAAAACAAATGTTTCTAATCCACCTACCTCTTGCACAAATTGAGAAATTGTGCCTTTTAATTAAGAGAGAAATTAAATAAAGCTATATGAGATTTGGATACTATATATAGTTATTCCCGGATGATAATTTCCATAAAATTCGAACTTATATAATACTAAAGATTTTGAAAAAAGAAAGACAAAACATTAATTGCCGAGCCCATTATACTAAAAACTAAATGGTTACCTATGAAAAGCAATTCAAGGACTCCCATCCCAGCCAGGTAAGGGGTATATCTTGGGCAATAGACTTTTTAAATACAATTTTGTTAATTTACTAGATTTCTTCAACCGACCGTGTGTTTTGTAGCTTTAATAGCTTTGGACGCTAGTTGTACAAACAAACACGTTTTAAAATGTGATAATAATATTAGTAGTCCTTCTAATTACGTACTCTCAATTAAACTCAACAATCCATCAAAAAAGCCTCTTTGGCAGCCATGCTTACACTTCAAATTAAAGGGAAAGAAATTAATAATTAAGGAAAGGAAAAGTATAACTCATATCATATTGGATAATTAATGATGTTGATGTGGGTTGGTCCAGATTCCTGAAAGCAAGCCCAATAAGGGGGAGAAAAATTAAAAAAAGAAAAAGAAAAAAGAAGTAAGAAGTATTAGGTGTGGTCAAACATTACAAATGCACGGCCACAACCACGTCAGCAGCAACCATGAACAAGAAAAAGGAGGATACAATACACACAAGAAATCCTACAGAATATTTTCCACGTTCAGAATACCCACGAAAGTTTACCACAAAAAGTAAGCTTTTCCATCCAATAGTGAATCTCCACATAGCATGACACATATATTTGCAGCAGACCATTTTATTTCCCTTTCTCTCTCTAGGATGAGAGTGAATTTAGGTGGAATCTGATGTGAATTTGGGATGCATTTAATGACAAATAACATTATTGTCTGCAATAACATAAGCACAGCTAACACCAACACTAATAAGTACTGGTTCTATTAATTTAATCCATGGTGGTTAAACAAAAAGGAAACCCAGTAATACCCGGTAATTAAAAATCTTACTGCCTTTAATAGTTCCTCTTTCTTGATAAAGTTTTAATCTTTTTTTACCTTTTGTTAAAAATAAAGAAGAAAGAGAGAGGAAAAAAAAAAAAAGAAACAAAACACACAGGGAGACCTGATTGTCTCAGTCTATTATATGTCGGCTTGTTCACATTAATAAAAAAGCTGTCTTTACTTTAAGCTTTTGCTTCTGTGTTTTTGGGTTCTCTGATTTCTCGGCGACAATTCAGTCCCCCTTCTCTCCCTCTCTCTCCCACTTTGATCCCTGTGAGAAATGAAGTTGAAAAAATTTTTCCCATTTTGTCTTTGATTCTACTTTTGGGATGGAGGGGATTCATTTACAGAGATGTGTGGATTTTTGAGACAAGGAGGAGGAGCTCAGGAAGGAAAGTTTTGAGCTTGGTTGGTGTGGATTAAGCTAAGTTAAGCTAGAAGTAGCTATAGGCTTGATTTGGTAGTGAGATTGAATGTGTTTTTTTTTTTGGGGGAGAAGTGGTGCTGCAATTGTTGACAATGGTTTGGTAGATAGAGCTGGTAAAGTAAAGCCAGAATTTGTGGGTTGAAAGGTGCTGGATTTGCTAAAAAAGAAAGGGGTTTATCATTTGTTTTTGCAAGAATGAAGGTTCCTTCTAATGGGTTTTTGCCAAATTCTGCAGAAGGTAGGTGTTTCTATTCAAGTTCCATTTTTTCTGGACCGGTGGCGCTTTTGTAACTTTTTTTTCTTTTCCTTTGATTTGTTCTTTCGCATACTTTTTCTTCTTTTTGGCGTGTGCTTCCCGATTGGTCTGAACGTTTTTGTATGCTTCCTGGTGTTTTATTGACGTCTCAGAGCTTGTATTGCTGATATTTGGTTGAATATAGTTTCTGTAGTTATGGGCATCTAAGCTACTTTCCCTCTCTCTTTCTTTCTTTCTCTCTCGTTGGTTAAAGAAACTTTCTTGGGCTATTGCACTCTGTATATCAAATGATTCTGTGGAAAAACCTGAATTCAGTTCTCAAGTACTGAAGCATATGTTCTCTAAGCATACATACACATTATGTGTTCATGATCTTTTAGCTATAAATTTTTTTCTAGCATTATGAGTATTTGCCTACCCATTTCAAATCCAAAATGCAAACTTGCACGCTGTTTCAAAATATTCAGGCTTTAGCCAATTTTTTAAGCTAATATTTGAGTTGAAGTTGTCCTCACTCACTGGATTTGCTTAAGTTTCAACCTCTATTGTCTTTTACAAATTCCTTAGTGGTCTTTTCTTTTTAGTCTAGCAAAAAAATCCCTCCATAACTGGGGTTATCAGGTGTAAGCTACAAGCTGGAAACTTCGAGTTCGGCACTATCTTGAATCTCGCTGGTGTTTAAATCCTCGAATTCTGATAGAATTTGTGTTAAATTTACTCGCCTTTGATAATTAATGATGCACTCTTCAAATAGACACCTTTTCTTTCTTGAGGTTGTGTGTTATTAAAATTTTAAAATTGAATTGCTGTCAACTATCAAGACTGCAATATTTTACTCTGTTGTGTTTTCTCTAACTTAATTTATATTATGAATTTGGGTTTTGCTTGGGAGTGATGAATTTTGGTTGATCTTGGGAGCAGGAGAAAGGAAGAATATCAATTCGGAGCTATGGCATGCTTGTGCCGGGCCTCTGGTTTCTTTGCCTCCTGTTGGAAGTCTTGTAGTTTACTTCCCTCAAGGCCACAGCGAGCAGGTATGTTGCCCTTATTAGACTTGGAAGCGAAACTATTGTCGGTTGTTGTTCCTAATAAGATATGTTTCATATATTGGCATACAGGTTGCAGCATCAATGCAAAAGGAGGCTGATTTGATTCCAAGCTACCCCAACCTTCCGTCGAAGTTGATATGCATGCTTCATAATGTAACATTGCATGTATGAGAACCTCCCTTGCTTTAGAGTATTTAAACAATTTCAAGAAATATTGATGTTCTGGTGGTCACAAGACGTACATACAAGAAAAGAAAGGTTGATACTCCAAAACTTGAATATTAACTCTTGTGTCTATGTTTAACCAGGCCGACGTGGAAACCGATGAGGTCTATGCACAGATGACGCTTCAACCAGTAAGCAAAGTAGGTCAGCCAATCATAATATTGACTAGCTCAGCTAGTTTTTCCTGACAATTACTTGAATCTATGTGGAAGATTAAAAACATTTGTTCTGCAGTATGACAAGGAAGCATTACTAGCATCTGATATGGGCCTCAAGCAAAGTAGGCAACCAACTGAGTTCTTCTGCAAAACTCTTACTGCTAGTGATACAAGTACACACGGTGGATTTTCTGTGCCTCGTCGGGCTGCTGAGAAAATTTTCCCCCCTCTGGTGTGTAAAGCGTTTCTCTAAGTTACTAATTTAAAGTGCACCCTTTCCTCTGTCTTGACTTCAATTCACAATCAATATATTGGACAGGATTATTCAATGCAGCCACCTGCTCAGGAGTTGGTGGCCAGAGATTTACATGACAATACATGGACATTTAGACATATTTATCGAGGTGATTCCTTGAATACATACCTTCAGTTATCATAATGTGCACTTGAATAGATAAAATAAGGATGCTGACGAAAACAAGATATGGGATTTGAATGAACTTCCAAGTTCTGTTGTGACTGGGAAGCCAATTTTACTATCGAGCCCCTGTGTTATCTGTATTTTCAATCAAGAAGTTATAAAACTTTTTGGGCTTACTGGCCAGTAGAAGAAACACTGAACTGCCAGTTCCTTGATTGCAGGGCAACCAAAACGACACTTACTCACAACTGGTTGGAGTGTCTTTGTTAGCACAAAAAGACTTTTTGCTGGTGATTCTGTTCTATTCATAAGGTATGAGATTGATGTTTACAAAGAGAAGAATATGAATGCCATGTCATTACTCTGAGTTTAATCATCTATTCTGGATGTAGAGATGAAAAATCCCAGCTTCTCTTGGGTATAAGGCGTGCTAACAGACAGCAGCCAGCTCTTTCTTCTTCAGTCATATCCAGTGATAGTATGCACATTGGAATCCTCGCTGCTGCGGCTCATGCGGCTGCAAATAACAGCCCATTTACAATATTCTACAATCCAAGGTATAACTGCCACTTCTATTTGTTGTTATGACACTTTGTTCAATCAAGGAGATGGCATGTTATAATTTCATTGATTTTAAGCAGGGCAAGCCCTTCTGAGTTTGTAATTCCTTTCTCCAAGTACAACAAAGCAATGTATACTCAAGTGTCACTTGGCATGAGATTCAGAATGATGTTTGAGACTGAAGAGTCAGGAGTCCGTAGATATATGGGCACAATCACTGGTGTCAGTGATCTGGACCCTGTGCGGTGGAAAAATTCACAGTGGCGCAATCTTCAGGTACTACCTACTGTTTGTGAATTTTGTGTATGCAATGCATATTACAGCTAGGTTAGTTGGTGATGCCGCGTGCTTCCATATTTGAAAATAAAGTGCATGGTATCTCTGGAGACGGGTGTTTTAATCTGTTAATACTTGGTTGCAACTAGTCTGGGCCTTACTTGTTCTCAGCTACTCTTGCTTTAGCCGTGTAGATACAGAGCTTAGCTTACAGTGTGGAGATATTATCACTGTATATATCGTGAATTCAGACATCTTGCCCAGCTTAGCTAACTGAACTAGTCTATTTGTTATAGGTTGGATGGGATGAGTCAACAGCTGGTGAACGGCCAAGCCGAGTTTCAATATGGGAGATTGAGCCTGTTGTAACTCCTTTCTACATATGTCCACCTCCATTTTTCAGACCAAAGTTTCCTAAGCAGCCAGGGATGCCAGGTGAATTAATCTCATCCATATCCTATTCTTATAATGTAGATAAATTATCATGCAGAGGTGTAGCTAAAAAGATTTTTTCTTTATGTTTTTACTTTATGTGGGAAGAAGTCACATCTTTGAGCTCTGCTAAATACCTGGATATGAATATGCATTGCGTATACTTCTCCATGTGACAGTCTTAGCTACTGATATTCATTAGTTCAAAGTCTCCCTGGCATTTTCCAACTGGTCCATTCTTGTGCTTTTGTAGATGATGAGTCAGACATCGAGAATGCTTTTAAAAGAGCTATGCCTTGGCTTGGAGATGACTTTGGAATGAAGGATAGTCCAAGCTCTATGTTCCCTGGTTTGAGCTTAGTTCAGTGGATGAGCATGCAACAGAATAATCAGTTTCCAGCAGCCCAGTCTGGATTCTTCCCATCAATGGTTCCTTCCAGTACCTTGCATAATAATCTTAGCACTGAAGATCCATCAAAGTTATTGAACTTCCAAGCACCTGGAATGTCTGCAGCAAGCCTCCAGTTTAATAAAATGAATTCTCAAAACCAAGTCAGTCAGTTGCAACAGCAACCAATGGCGTGGACCCAACAACAGCAGCTGCAGCAGTTACTACAGACTTCTATTAGTCAACAGCAGCAGGCTTATCCCCAACAGCAGCCGCCTCATTCCCAACAGCAACCACAGCGGCAGCAGCCACAACCACAACAGCCACAGCTGAATCAGCAGCAACCACAGTCACAACCACAACAGATGCGACAACCATCACCTCAATTACAACAGCAGCAGCTGCTGCAGCAACAGCAACAGCAGCAGCAGCACCAGCATCAAGCTTCACAGCAGCAGGCGCAGCAACCACAAATTTTCCAGCCGCCTCCTGTGAATAATGGTGTGATTGCCTCAAACCAGGTTGCAAGTCAAAATATGCAGCAGCCCCTTGTGTACTCTCAGCTTCAGCAGCAGCAGCAGCAGCAACTGCTGGCAAGTAACATCCAATCGCAAAGTGTTACCGTCGCTAACAAAAGTTCATATCCACTGACCTCATTACCACAAGACACGCAATTCCCGCAACAAATGGAACAACAACCTAACATCCTACAGAGACACCAACAGCAGGCACAGGCGCAACAATCCCCATTGCATTTGTTACAGCAAAGTCTGTCCCAGAGAGTGCAATCACAATCACAACCACAAATACCACAAGTAACACAGCCTGCACTCTCTGAGCAACAGCTGCACTTGCAGTTACTGCAGAAATTGCAGCAGCAACAGCAGCAGCAGTTGCTCCCCCCCAAAAGCCCACTTTTACAGCCTCAGCAATTACAGCAACAGCCGGCTCATGAACAAAACCAGCAGTTCCAGCAGTCACCTCTGTCACAGACCCAGCAGCAACCACTTAGCAGCAACAACTTCTCAACAACCACACTCATGCAATCACAAACATTTCCTGCGAACCCGCCCCAGGGCCAGCAGAAACCACCTATGGCGATTAGAGCCCATTCCAGCCTTACAGATGGAGATGCTCCATCTTGTTCAACCTCACCTTCTACTAACACTTGCCAGGTTTCTCCATCAAATTTCCTCAACAGAAACCAGCAAGCACCAGCCATGCTAATGACAGAGTCGGTGATAGAGCCAGCGAGTAATTTGGTCCAAGACCTCCATAGCAAGTCTGATATCCGGGTGAAACCCGAGTTTCCAACCACAAAAGGATCGGACCAACTAAAATACAAAGGCGCTGTAACTGATCAATTGGAAGCTTCGTCTTCTGGGACATCATATTGCCTGGATGCTGGCAATATCCAGCAAAATTTCTCTCTCCCAACCTTTGGTATGGATGCTGATGTCCAATCACATCCTCGGAATGGTCTTCCCTTCGCATCCAGTATGGATGGATTGGCACCTGACACCTTGTTGTCAAGGGGATATGATTCTCAAAAGGATCTTCAGAACTTGCTTGCTAATTATGGTGGTACCCCGAGAGATATTGAAACAGAATTGTCTACTGCTGGAATAAGCTCTCAGTCATTTGGGGTGCCAAACATGCCTTTCAAGCCAGCCTGTTCAAATGATGTCGCCATCAATGATACTGGGGTTTTGAATGGTGGTCTGTGGAATCAAACTCAACGCATGCGGACATATACAAAGGTTTGCATTCCCCTTGTTCACTCGCTTTTGTTTGGTCTGTTATTTCACTCTCAAACGTGTAAGGAGTAAAATTTGTTATTATGTAGGGATTTTAGTGCAAGACATGTCTAATCTCTATTTTTTCTTTGTTTCCCATGTGGGTTTCTGATAGATTGTCCTGTTTGCATTGAAAGAAATATGGCTCACAAGTCACTATTTTCATTCTTCAACCCGTTTTTGGTTCTTTTCTCCAACAGAATTGGTCATTTAGTTTTCAATTTTATCAAGTTTCAAGTGCCTAACACTTCGCAATATCATGAAGGTTCAAAAGCGAGGGTCTGTGGGAAGGTCGATTGATGTTACCCGGTACAAAGGGTATGATGAGCTTAGACGTGATCTAGCCCGCATGTTTGGAATAGAAGGACAGCTAGAAGATCCACATAATTCTGACTGGAAATTAGTCTTTGTAGATCACGAAAATGACATCCTACTTGTGGGCGATGATCCATGGGAGTAAGTCAAATCACCCTAAAAGACTCTACCTTGGTTCAGTTCCTATGATCTGTTTATTCTAATAATCTGTACAATTTCTGATGATGCGCAGAGAGTTCGTCAGCAGTGTTCAGAGTATAAAGATACTGTCATCAGCTGAAGTGCAGCAGATGAGTTTGGATGGAAATCTTGGTAACATGCCAGTTCCTAATCAAGCTTGCAGTGGAACCGACAGCGGGAATGCTTGGAGGGGACACTACGATGATAATTCGGCTGCTTCATTTAACAGATAAAAGGAGTTTGGATTGAAATTATGAGCTACTGATTGACTTCATGCTATTATCAACCTTCTGCAGCGGCATTGACAATTCTAAACGGTGTCTAGGATAAGGTGAAATTAGCCAAGGCAAGGGAAAGTAGAGTTGTCCGTGGAGATGATGTGTTGCATCAAAACATAATCTTTGCTGCTGGAGGTTGAGCTTATTCTTGTTGGATTATGTTAGGTACTACATGCTTAGATTGCGCTGTCAGGGATGATTCACACGTTACAGTCATCTGTTTGTCATTCTTGCAATACTTAGAGCTTCAGACGGCAGTACTCTCTAGACATGGAGTACTTTAAGAGTAGGATGTAGGATTAAAGTACAGCAGAAAGCTCGGAACAAAATGCAATTGATGTATAATATGATCTTACCCAATTTCAGGCAATATCTGACCACTTTTTTTTGTTGTAAATGTAATGATACCACCCTCTGCAATGACATATATAATCACTTTAATTTACCAATTGTGGCTCTTGTTCTAGACTTCTTTTTGGTGGAAGAAAAGTTATGTTGAGTGGAGATTAATCCTGCAGTCCAAATTACCTAGAAGTTAGGACAGGTGTACAATCTCAACTTAACAGAAATGCTATTGAAATCTCAACTAATTGAACTAATCAGCATTAGCTTCTTGTTATGGACTTTTAACACAGAGTTTGTTCCATCATATACTCTCCTCACGAGAAACCAGTAAGCAAGTGATTATAACGGAATTCAAGTTGCATTAGCATCCCACATTTATCACCTTGCCCGCTCTTGAAGGTAGTGCAATATACTAATGTGTGCTAACTGGAAGAGGTCTACAAGTTAGTCCATTTTAATTTATTGAGAAGGTAAGTTGCTGCTCAATTTGGTAAAAGTTGGCGTAGCATTGATACTTTGTGCACCAGAATAAAAGTAACCAATGAGATGATGGAGGCAAAACAATTGAACACCAATGAATGCTATGTTAGGGTTGTGGGATCAGATGTTCTGATATCAGGGATTTTGTTCAGGATGAAGATGATTGAATCATTTCTTGGGTTCATGGTGCCAGTGTTTTCATAATTAGATTGCTGTACTACAAAGATAGGCCTGTGATTTCATTTCATAATAGCTGCGCTACGGTTGACTCTATAGCCGCAATAAATACAACTTCAGTCCCTCCTGTAGCCCATCTGGGTCCAATTCTAACACTCAGTTGTGTCGATGTGTCCTCTTCTATCGGGTTGTCCCCCTGGGGACCGTGGTCCAGGTTAGTCACTTTTGTCTTTGAAGCCTCAAGGCACATAAGTCTATCCAGAAACTAGAAAAAGACTGCACTTTTGTTGTTTGTATATATCCATTACAACTTGGGCCGAACTAGGATAGTTTGTGGACTTGATGAGTAATTGGACAGATAATATGAGCAGAGCAGTCACGGTCGGGCATTCGGATGGGATGGGATAGTTTTAACTTTTATCGGTTTGACTACGAAGCAGAAGGGACCAAGAAGAAGCTAGGGGATTTCTAATCAGAATCGGACAGCTGAGGTTATTACTAGACGGTCAAGTTTTCTTCCATTCTAGAACAACATTGAGAGTAAGCATTTTCTCTAGCTTGGACTGTTGTC
Source organism: Turnera subulata (assembly GCA_028386065.3). NCBI lineage: Eukaryota > Viridiplantae > Streptophyta > Magnoliopsida > Malpighiales > Passifloraceae > Turnera > Turnera subulata. The sequence goes on from JAKUCV010006354.1 coordinate 86,621, forward strand.
AATCTGCATGTGTTTTGGGGCCGGAAAGTGGTGACTCGTTTAACTAAAAATTTGGGTTTGTCAACTGGTCGTCAACAAAAGTCGATGGAAATGGAGACTGGAGAGGGAAGGAAGGAACCAGGCAGGTTCAGCTACTATAACCAGTATAGCTAGCTAATGTATCCTAGTCGCTTAAATAAAAGTTATTCCATACTGGATCCCCCCATTAACATACCAGGAAATTAAATAACGTATTTTTGCATTTTGCCTGCAGCAACTGCTACATCTAGAGGCCTATAACTTAGATAAATCATTAGAATTATAAGCTAGTGATATCATCAAAATTATTAATTCTTTTATGAGAGGAAGCAAAAATTTCCAGCCAAATTAAATGGAGTCATACTAAACATTCCTGTGAAAGCTAAAATTAAAACCAAAATGGCTTTTAAAAATAGAAATGTAACAAACCTTCCACCGTAACAAATAAATTACTTAATATACTCATTTAACTTTGATCATCTGTTTATCTTGACTAGAAATTCAAACATTATCAATACTAATATCTCTATTCCTTCGATTAAAAAATATTTCTATCTTTTGTCCTACCATGGAATCTAAAGGATAGACACCCAGCAGTCGGGGGGAAAAAAGGAACCTTACACATCAACATAATAGTAACAATAATCATACCATCAAAGAATGCAAAACTTTAAATATATACATGTCAATGCAAAGCGTGGGGACCAATATAGAGTATTTTTTTTGGTCTGACCAATATGAAGTATGACTATCTAGAGTATGTAAATATAGTATTAACAAATAATAACATATGAGTTATGACTCAATACTACTCACTGTTACGCAGCTCATTGATGACGCAAACTAGCGCGTCCGCGAGAAGGTCCAAACAGAGAACAGAATTACACTTATTTTTCATTCCTTTTCTTTTTGAGGAACAAAACAAAGCAAACTTGACACTTTAGGCTGATGTCAGCGAGGGAGCAACTGCTAGGACGCTTCCAATATTTTGACTGCTAGCAGTACCTGATACGCTCTCAAAATCAGCGGGTGCTTATCATCATCTCAAATGACTAATTATATGCAAATATTTATTTCCCTATCGCAGGTGTCAGTATTATACCATGTAAGGAGCACTTAAAAATAGTGATTTTTGTGCAGTGTCTTTTTCTAGGATTATTATTACGGCATTCATCTCGGATGATGATATTGTTTAATTATTTGCCTGGCTCAAAAAAATATAATCTAGAGAAAGTAATTTCTATTGATAAAGTAGTTTGATTTGATATATGGAATCCACCGTTCCTCTCAAGATCACTCTAACGAGAAAGTAATTTTTAATAAGGTCTTCATAGAGAAAGAACAAATTTTTTCTTTTTATGTTTGTAGCGAACTAAATTTAATTTATGAGTTTTAATTTTTTTATATAATTAATGAATCGTTTCTTGATGGAGCTAAACAAATCAATCTCATGATGAGTTAAACAGGTCGAGCTCGACAAACTCGAGTCGACTTATTAAATTTAAATATTTTACAAATAAGTTTAGGTTTAACTCAACTTAAGAAACCAGCTTGTATGGGCCGTTCCACTAATTTGCAGCTCTATTTGCAAATACATAATATGAAATAAAGAAGATACCCAAATTGTACATTTTTATTAAAAGAAGAAAGCTTAGGAATAAAATACAAGATTCCAAAAGAGTTAATAGCATATAAATAAAATATCCAAATGAAGTTCCAAAAAAATAATAATCAGATCACATCATCACACACACTTCTTGAGTAGAGAATACAATGACACGTCAGAAAGCAACCCTGCCACTTGTAAAATGGCATGTTAGCCTTTTTCAATCCACATCACCATCATACTGGTGAGGTGGTCCTACTCCTACACCAAAGGTTGGCTATTTCTGCAGTCTTTTGCTGCGTGGATCCACTTCCCCTTCCCCACAAATTGTTTTTGCTTTTATTTTTTAAATTTGTTTTTGGGGCCTGAGCCTGAGGAGGAGTCCAAATATATTCTGATAAATTGAACCACGAGGATTAAAACACACACGTGGTTCAAACCCCCCCATGAGAGGAAAACGCCGCGTATCCGGTTAACAATTCTTTTCTCTTTCTCCCCCCAATCCACGTGTTGCCATCACACCTACTGCTGCTGCCATTTCAACGCGCATCTCCTCTGCTGACCACCTTCATCCCCACTATCAGACTCCTTTTACTCCCCCCTCTCCCACACATATATATACCTCACTACCCGAGCCGCAAAGTTGCAATCAATCCTCAGCGAAAACAAATTAAAACCCACCACCACCACACAACAACAACAACAAGAAGAAGAAGAAGCATCTAAGCTCAACAAAGACCAACAACAAAAAAGGACGACATCAATTTTTGTCACAGATTTTTTTCGTTCACTCCACTTCACTTCACTTCAAAAGAAAGAAAGCAAGAAAGAAAGAAAGAAAGAATCTTTCCCGCTTTTGTCGTAGTAGTTCTTGTTGTTGTTAATTTACGTAAAATGGTGAAACCAGTAAGTGAAAAGCCAGGGGACAGGAGTGATTCCAAGTACAAGGGTGTCCGCAAGCGTAAATGGGGCAAGTGGGTGTCCGAAATCAGGCTACCCAACAGCAGGGAAAGAATCTGGTTGGGCTCCTACGACTCGGCCGAGAAGGCGGCGCGTGCCTTCGACGCCGCGCTCTTCTGCCTCCGCGGCAAGACCGCCAAGTTCAATTTCCCCAACAACCCACCGGAGATAGCCGGCGGGCGCTCCCTCTCCCCGCCCGAAATCCAAGCGGCGGCGGCCAAGTTCGCCAATTCAGAGGCCACCGCAATGCAATCGGATCAGTTCTCTACCGACCAGTCGTTGTCCGTGTCGGAATTGCATGTGGAGTCCCCCTGTACTTCGGTGGTCTCGGATGGGACAGTACAGTTGGACAGTTGTGAGTTGCCGTGGGACGGGTCGTTTCTGGACATGCCCGGAAATATGGTGGGCCCGGGTAGCTACGCAGCTGATTATGGGATATTCCCGGGCTTTGATGACCTGATTAATGATTTCTCCGGGGCATCAATGGCACCTAATCTTGATTACGGGGACGAGAATGTTGATAGCCTTACTATTGCGGCCCAAGATTCGTTTCTTTGGAATTTCTAAAGAGATTAGTCTTGTGAAAAAAAATCTGGACAGAGTTTAGTATAATCTGTATTTTTTTACTGACAAATATTTTTTGACCCGGAAGGATGTACTTTCGGGTTTTGATGGTCCATTTTTTTTGTACGGGCCATTCGTGGTATTAATCTTGACCAAGCTGGAATGTTAAATTCTTGTCTAGACTTGGACCCCACTATCAATCAATTGTTTAGCGTGTTGGAGTTTATTGGATTATGTAGTCTCTTTTACTAAACAAAGAAAACAAAAGGCTCATTCATGCATGCTTGTTGTGATAGAATTCGAGCGGGGGATATAATATATATAGCGCACGAGTTTCTTATGGAAAAACCAATATTGCATTCTACCTTCCATTTCTGTTGGGTGTTGTTTGGATGGCGACAGTAGTTTCATCATGATACATTGCACCAGTAAAAGTGATACCACGAATGGCAATCACTCGGATCCCTGGGTCTTGTTTTTTTTCCATTCCCTTTACTTCCTGGACATAATTAAGAAGGTAAAATCTAGTTCAAATAGTGATTTTTTTTTTCTCTGTCATATGAATGAGTGGATGGGCTAAGAATAATAGGCCATCCAACTTTGAGTGTAGTTGATTCTAAATTAGTCATCCCAGCTGGGAAGGAGATGAGAAAAATTTTAATTAATAATTAGATTAATTTTTTGAGCTAATAAGATTGTTCGGTTTTAGTGGTAAGTTCATTATTGGCTACAATTAGTACCAAAATCAATGTCACCCTATGCAATAAGCGAAGTGATGATAAGTTTTGATTGAGAATTCCAATCCTACTACACCTCACTGAGCCTTGTGGTTTGTCTTGGACTTAGACCGGAGCCACCTCTTAACATAAACTTTTATCAAAAAAAAAGAGAAGTGATGATAAGTTTAGGTCAATTCACAATTAAGGGTTTCACAATTATATTGTTGTTCTTTTCCGGAAATAATAACTAGCATGCAGCTAGTACTAATTTGTTCCTCGTTCATCGTAAATTGGTGATGATAACTGTGCATAAGGACATAATTTATAGTGAGACAAATAGGCGGGCCGGAGATATGATTTATGTTAGGGACATACAGGGAAGTCCTTCACCAATAAGTGTGGCATTTTGTGTTTCATGGGCGCAATCATTTGCCGCCTTTTTTGGTCTTGTTCACTCCAGTTTTTGGTGTCTTCTATTGTAGTACTTACTCATGAATATTGATTATGTCCAGTGGCCTGATCTCTAACCATTCTTATTACTCGACGACAATCAGCATTTTATTTTAGAAATGGAAGAAATCGATATGCAGTATAGGCGAAGGAAAACGAATCAATAAGAGTACCTGTCTTTTCTTCAGAGATTTCTTCGTTAACGGCTTACTTCACAATTTCCACGTTGAGATGTTGATAGTCCATAATAGTCCCCACACTCAGGAGTGTGGTGGGGGGGCTCCCTGATACACAAATTTTTAAGGATTAGATTCGGAAAAGTTATTTCCGAACTTAAAGGAGAAGGGTCACCCTTCTGGTTCGATTCAATGTATTTACTAGGCAATTTAGGAACTAGTTACGCCGCAATATGCATAGATTCGAAAAAAAAAATAAAGAAGAAAAAACAAAGAACTCATGAAAAGAATAACAACACAATATATATTCCTGGCTTCAAACATATGCACAATATCATATGATGGTGCACTGTTGAGCACAAAAAAAGAAAAAAACAAGAAGAATGTATCCACACCCAATTTTATCTGCCTCAACGACGTGACAGCCTGACAGGCCATCAGTTTCCATCCATTCATAGCGCAAGCTAACGAAAGAATAAGCTATTTTGCCCTTCTGCTAAAAAAAGAAGCTATTTTGTTATAAAAAAGTTATATTAAGCGATTAGAAGGAACTATACATAGTGTGAGTAATTAACAATTTTAGTTCATATTGAAACAGGTTTTTTAAATTAAGCATCATCAATTCATCTGAACAAAATCAAACATATACAGCATAAGATAGACGAAATGCATAATTATATAAAATGGCTACGGACATCTCTAAACTCACAAGCGGAAAAACTTAACTAATTACTTTCCAACCAAAAACAAGTTAGCTTATTTTTGTCTTGTCATTTAGGTGTGATATAGAATTAAGTGCTCAATGTTTTGACAATTCCCAAAGAGGTATATACATGAACGTCCAAAATAGTTTGAGGATTTTGCCAATAATCGCATTGAGATGTACAGTGCATAGGATATTTCTACTAGTTGAAGCATCAACTATATAACAAATTTAAAATGTGTAAAATGGGAAATGCCTTTAATATGTCTTGTCTATTCTCCTTTTCCTCTTTTTCTCTTCCATGTATAAACTGCAAACAACCCCCACTAAGTATTATGTCTTTCTGTTCATTCTATGAGTTTCAATCTCGATAGATTATGAGAAATATATCTATTTTTGTAGTGATATTGCATTAAATAATTTATGTTATCAGGAGATTATGATAGCTCGATTGGTGAAGGGAAGTGGAAATCTGTTATTTTATCATTCTCGGAGAACTTAGTCGAAATCAACCTTTTAATTAGAGTTGTTGAAAAGTTTGAAGAATGTTGAGTTTGAATTTTAGAAAAATGGAAAAAATACGGAAAAAAATCTCGATTGATTCTTGGGATAGTCATTGTAAAAGTTATTAAGTCTTCGAAAAACCTTAGTGTTAATGGTTTATTTTACTCACTCTCGCTTCTTTCTCTTATCACTTTGTTCATCATTTTTTTCCTTCAAACTGTCATGGTTATTTCTTTGTTGGCGTCATACTTCTACGTACTATTTGCCAATGACCCCCCTTGCTCGATGATCTATGAATAATAAAGCTTTATAATTATCCAAATATTGGTGTTCGATCCAATGTTCCAAGGACAATGCTATATGCATAGAATTTCTATATGGAAGTTTTATATTTATACATAATTACTGTAATAAATAGTGGGATTTTTTTTCTTGATAATGGTACATTATTTATTCGTTGAAGAAAAAAAAATTTGTGTATGAAACATGACACATGAAACATTTACCTTTTCGGTGAGCACTTCGGTGCTCCCCCTTGTTGGGCATGCACAATTACATACTCCACGTGGCGCGTTTCGACAGGGACATGTGGCATATTTTAATCTATTTTTGAAAATAAAAAATTATTTTTAATAAATATATATATTTTTTTATTAGACTCTTAAAGATTACAAAATACTCCATACACCCCTGATGATAACAGGTAACGACACTCTTTGTTAACCGGAATAAAAAACAAAACAAACATAACGAAGACTTCTCTTCCTCTCTTCCAAACTTTCTTTCCCAAATTAAATAAATTTTAAATCCTTAATTATTGGTTCCCCAATCCCCAACTTCATTCCCCTCCCCTCTCCTCCCCTTTCCTTGTCATCAACCTCATTCCTGATTCACCATCAGAAAAAGCATGAGACTAATACTTAAATAATTAAAACCGTGAGACTATTACTCCAAGATTAGGATGTGTCATGGTAATCCAATTAATAATTACAAATATAGATGAGCCATTAGAAATGTAAGCTCACTGCTAGTGCAGAAAAAGCACACCCATTGGTTTGTTTGGCTTTTTGTAGTCCAAGTATGCATTCAAACAGAACATAAATTGGATTGCGAAGATAATAGCTAAGAGAAATCATACGATAAAACTGCAAAAAAGCATTAGTCACTTTGCGACTGCGAAAGTAGAGAGGGGAAAGCAAAACTCGACGTGCAATTTAATGGAATCTATTTTTCATTTATTCTTTTATGTATAAGTAATGTACATGAATTAGATGGTATTGATCAGTCCGGGTATAAGAAGTAGAAACCACCAAACTAAAAATATTTGACAATTTCCAAGTAAGGGTCAGTTGAATTCAGTCATAAAAATTGGTAAAAATGGTGGTCCTATGGAACACGAACTCGTTCGCTGTAAGCTATGCATTCATACATGCCGGCGCCACATCCAGTATGAAGCTTGCCACATTGGACATCTCCCACCGCTTTTTCTGCACTCGCAGTGATGCACATTCACAAGATTCAAGTAACCTTGTCATCATATATAGAAGCAAAAGGTATCATACTATGCAGCCACATCATACAGATGGTGATCGTAAGTGACATGTAAAAGCATTCTATGAATTCAGGAATGAAGTTGATGACGAGGAGGGGGGAGGAGAGGGGAGGAGAAGAGAAAGGAATGAGGTTGATGACGAGGAGAGGAGAGGAGAGGAGAGGGGATTGAAGTTGGGGATTGAGGAACTAACAATTAGGGATTTGAAATTTGTTTAATTTGGGGAAGAAAGTTTGGAAGAGAGGAAGAGAAGTCTTCGTTATGTTTGTTTTGTTTTTAATCCCAGTTAACAAAGAATGCTGTCACCGGTTATCATAGGGGTGTATGGAGTATTTTGTAATTTTTAAGGGTCTAATAAAAAAGAAAAAATATTTATTAAAAATAATTTTTATTTTTCAAAAATAGATTAAAATCTGCCACGTGTCCCTATCGAAACGCACCACGTGGGGCATGTAATTGTGCATACCCAAGAAGGGGCAGCACCGAATCATTTACCTTTTCTTCTACCGGTCAGATTATATTAGCTAGAGCGGGAATAAAATGATTGGTTTTTGACGACGAACATCCACTAACCTTCTAGGCTTTGATCCTCCCCTCTCAGGCAAGAGGGAAGAATTTGACCCTCTAGAAACCAAGTCAACACTCAATAAACACAGAATACGATTCGTATAACTAACACACAAAGGAAAAGAAAAAAAAAAAAAACTGGCGCAAAAAAGCATTCTGTCTAGAATCCCCCACGTCTTGAATTATCCACACGCGAACTGCACTTTTCACGAAACGTGTACCACCTAGGGATGGCAATGGGTCGGGGTCCCCGCGGGGGAAGGTTCCCCACCCCCATCCCCGTTTCCAAAATGTTCCCCCATCCCCACCCCCATTCCCCGTTCGGGGGAAAAATTGCCCCCATCCCCGTTCCCCGCGGGGAATCGGATCCCCACGGGGACCTCATTCCCCAATTTTATAAATAAAAAGAATGCACATTATATTTTTTAGAAAGTAATTAAAGCCAATCGATGAATAAGTTCAATTATTTTGGCTTAAAATACATGATTCAAAGTATAAAGCAAAGAAATTAAAAACAGTTTCTATGTCTCTGATGTTAATTACATATTAGAACATTCAAATAAAATGCAATTGTTAGTCTTCAGCCAACATCAACAATTGCATCTCAAAATTTTTGCCTACTTTCCACTTACAACTTATTAATTTGTACAGACACGAAAAACAAACAAATTTGTGTCAACTTGGGAAAAAATAGAAAAGACTTGCCACATAACATAAACATAATTAGCATGAACAAGAAATCACAAAAACCAAAATCTTATCAATAGAATACTCTATTAAATTTACCGAGAAAGAAAGAAATAATGACATATATATTAATTTTAATATGTAAAGGGAAAAAATGAATAAAAAATCTATTTTAGTATTGACATATATATTAAGTGGATAATGATTGAAGGGTAATTCCGTCTTTTCACTTATTTCGGGGTCCC